>PITA01025964.1:0-23455 GCA_004023965.1 Spilogale gracilis
AAATCCTCCTTAATATCTGTTTTTTTTTTTTAATTTGCTTCTTTGTAGTGGCCACAGATGTCTTCAATTCCAAAAACCTGGCCGTGCAGGCGCAAAAGAAGATCTTGGGGAAGATGGTGTCCAAATCCATCGCTACCACCCTCATCGATGACACGAGCAGCGAGGTGCTGGATGAGCTCTACCGAGTGACCAAGGAGTACACACAGAACAAGAAGGAGGCGGAGAAAATCATCAAGAACCTCATCAAGACAGTCATCAAGCTGGCCATCCTTTACAGGAATAACCAGTTCAACCAAGACGAGCTAGCGCTGATGGAGAAATTCAAGAAGAAAGTTCACCAGCTAGCCATGACCGTGGTCAGCTTCCATCAGGTGGAGTACACCTTTGACCGTAACGTGTTGTCCCACCTGCTGAATGAGTGTAGAGAGATGCTTCATCAGATCATCCAGCGTCACCTCACCACCAAGTCGCATGGACGGGTTAATAACGTCTTTGACCATTTCTCAGATTGTGATTTTTTAGCTGCCTTATATAACCCCTTTGGGAATTTTAAGCCCCACTTACAAAAACTCTGTGATGGTGTCAACAAAATGCTGGATGAGGAGAACATCTGACCATGTGCATTCAGACTATGACCGCTCGTGATTTCTTTGAAAATGGAGCACTGCTGATTTATGAAGGAAAAACGCATTTTTTAAAGATGACCCTTGTTTCCGAAAGACTTGTGCCCAGCTCAGGCGTCAGACATTGTCAGTAATGTTTTATGCAGCTTGTTTTATTTGAAGAAAAGCAGATTGCCAAAAATTCTGGTGAAAAGGTCCCCCGCCAAACAGTTCCCAGATGGTAGGAAAGGTGTCTAATCGCATGATGCAAATAGAGAGTTGTACAAAGAAAAACATGGACAGCTCCAAACCTCAAGACATGCTTTTTAGGTCAGTTGTTGGGTTCGTAGCACGTTGGGTATTTCTCACGTGTGCAGACTTCTGTACTCTGATTCACTCTTATTCCTTACTCTGCATGGGTACCTGTGTTAACGACCCGAGAGTTCTGCTCTTGTCGCTCCCTTTGAGATGATTTCATTTTCAAGTAGCTTGTGTTCACTATTCCTTTGCTAAATATTTTGTCACTGACATTTAAGAATTAAGTCTTCATCGAGAATTAAAGATGTTTAAGAAGTGAAGGCAGTCAGATTGAACCCTCAGAAAAACAGACAACTGCTTCTCAGAAATCAGTATCCTAGGAATCAAGCATATTTGACATTGTGAATAATGTCTAACAGATGAATGAATATGCTACCGGACCGGAGTCCTGTTTTGTAGTACCAATAGTGATACTTCGAAAATGTGGTGATTCTTGAAAATGTGCTGGTGGACTCTGCATTTTTAGTATCCGTTTCAGATGTAAGAGACACAAAGAAAAATCTAGCTGCTTCTTGTAAAAGTCAGTGATACTGGGAAAAGTACAGCAATCTTTATTTTAGAAAGGAGCCCATCAAAATAATTTAGGGGGCTAAAGGGCCAAAAAGGAAGAAAGCATATTGCTGTGGACCATAAGAACAAAAATAAGTGCATTTCAATATTGAATAAGGTTTGATAGGTAAATAAAGAATGTCACTTTTTTATTTAACTGATAAGGTTTTGCTATTTTGTTATTTGCTATTTTGATGAGTAAACCAAAGAATATTTGCATTCTAAGCATTTTGTGTGTTGTTTCTATTTAATTTGATGCATGTGGATGATAAAGTAAACATCTTATTTTGTTTAAAAAAAAAAAGAAAGAAAGAAAGAAAGAAAAACCTGCTGACCAACTACCAGGAAACAACGGACTTAACTGCAAGCCCTAAATATTTGCATTGGCACTAAGTCCATATTTAGTGTGCCCTCTGGCCTGGAATTTGCCTGCCTCCCAGAAGGCTGACATTACAATAGGAGTTCACCAGGGAAGGTCCTGTAACTTAAAAATTCCAGAGGTTGCCGTCTGCTCTAACCTACCCCAGCCTAAAGGAGGTGGTCAGTTTCTCCGGGTCCCTTACGTGCTTGTCCCAGACAAGCAGCAGAGAGAGACAAGGTGTCTTCCTGTTGGTTATCAAATCCTCAACCCCCAGATTCGGACTGAAATTACCGTTCAAGAGCATAGCTTCAGAGCCTGCTAAGTTGCTAAGTAAATTTAGTTCAGCAGAGGCATGCAAAAGAGGAAACCTGGGGATACTTTTTGATCAGGCTGGGCACATTTGGATGATAAGAACTGTGCCTGCAGGCTCGCAATCCGATATTCATAGGGGAGAGAGAGAGAGAGCAACCCCTAATCTCACACAGAAGGAAAGCAATGAGGACTATCCAGAAAGGGGGGGGGGGGGGGAGTCCTGTTAGCTGATTTTTTTTTTTTTAAGATGTTATTTATTTATTTGACAGAGAGAAACACAGCCAGAGAGGAAACACAAGCAGAGGGACTGAAAGAGGGAGAAGCAGGCTTCCTGCCGAGCAGGAAGCCCGATGTGGGGCTCGATCCCGGGTCTCCAAGATCATGACCTGAGCCGAAGGCAGTCGCCCAACCAGCTGAGCCACCCAGGCGCCTCAGCTGATTTTTTTTTTAATTAATTTTTTAAAACTTTCTGCTGATGGTTTTTCTGGAAATATTAGGAGTTATTACGATAGGCGAGTGTTCATGCTAGCGTTAACAGCTGACACGGAACCGTTACTAATTGCCAGACACAGTAACTCAGTTATTTCTTACCACGACCTCTGCTGTGTTACAGATGAAGGAACTAAGGCAAGAGAACTTAAGGACTTCTCGCAAGGTCACCTAGGTATTAAATGTCAAAATCAGGATATCAATAAAACCCTATTTTTCTTTAAATATTGTATGGATAGCGGCACCTGGGTGGCTCAATTGCTGAAGAGTCTGCCTTCAGGTCATGATCCCAAGGTGCTGGGATCGAGCCCCACAGCAGGCTCCTTGCTCGGTGGGGAGCCTGCTTCTCCCTCTGCCTCGGCCCCCTGCCCCCACTAATGCTCTCTCATTCTCTCTCAAATAAATAAGTAAAATCTTTAAATAAATAAATGCGGTGTGGATAAAGGCCATTCTAGAAACATGATTGCTTTGGACAACAGTGCTCAATGTGCTTCTGAAATGGTTTTTCACATAGTGATATGGCAGATGGTATTTAAATCGTGCAGGTCTGACCTACTCTCTAAAGATCTGAGTATGATTTCATACAGAGACATTGTATGAACTCTTGAGCATGGCTTCTAATGTGGGGACATCTTGTGGCTCGAATTTCAGACACTTCTAGAACTTCAGTTCAGGGTGCTCACAACCAATGGTGACTTTGAACTCTGAGCCATGTAGTCAGCTTCTCCCACCCAGTGGTCCTTTCCCAGATGAGACAGGCCTTTTATGTGCCCACAACTAAGAGAGAAGTGGCCTTCACCATGGTGTTCCCCAGAAAATGTCTGGCTTTACTTTGACAGTTCACCATTATTTGAAGTCACTTTTAAAATAGCCTGGTGTTTTTCTGATTCTTGGACCTTTCCATTTACAGCTCAAAATGAATTAAAAAGAGGACCCAGTGTTAGGAAATTTACTGGTATAGAAATAAGGCCTTTATTTATTTAGGCTTATAGGACAATGTCTCCTTCACAATTAATTTATCCTTGAGATTCCTGATGAGAGCACTTAATTATAATTTAGCCTACTGATATTGACAGATAATAAATGAAAGATGAATATATGCATTCGATGAAATATTTGCACTAAATAGTTAAGTGCTACATAATTGCTAGGAAATTAAAATATTTTTTTCTAAAATGTTTAATTTCTTTTTTTTTTTAAGATTTTATTTACTTGACAGAAACACAGCCAGAGAGAGAACATAAGCAGGGGGAGTGAGAGAGGGAGAAGCAGGCTTCCTGCCGAGCAGGGAGCCTGATGTGGGACTCGATCCCAGGATCCTGGGATCATGATCTCAGCCAAAGGCAGACACTTAACCATCTGAGCCACCCAGGTGCCCTAAAATATTCTTTTTTTTTTTTTTTAAGATTTTATTTACTTGACAGAGAGCACAAGCAGAGGGAGGGGCAGTGAGAAAAAGAGAAGCAGACTCCCTGCTCAGCAGGGAGCCTGACACAGGACTCGATCCCAGGACTCCTGGACCATGACCTGAGCCGAAGGCAGATGCTTAATCGACTGAGCCCCTCAGGCACCCCAAAATTAGAATATTCTAATAAAACTAACTTATTAAGTGTGTTAAGAACATTTTGACATTTTTAGTCAATCTTGCATTTCCAAACTTGCATTATCTGAACTAGTTGAACTTGGCTGTCTTTGAAAAATCACTGTTTTACTTGATATATTGCATTCCTGGGACTACAGCTTCTCTATAATTTGTTGAACTCCAAGTGGGTTTCAGCAGTCCATGCTGTTTATGGGAGATAAACTTTTATCCAAGCTCTGAAATAATTTTCCTTATGATGATTCAGATAACATCTTTATAGAAACCCTCTAATGAAAACACTGAGGTACTAACCAGAAAAATGAGTCAACTTTTTGTTTCCAAAATGAAACAACAGGAAAATCCTCGGGAGCTTATGATCACTTATCACTACCACAGTAAGCGATTATAAATCTGTTTTCTCTTTTACTGAAGTGTCCTTGTGGTTGCTTGTGTATGCCCAGGACCAGAAAAACACGTTTATCACAGGGAATTCCCAAAATGGAAACCTCTTTGTGTAAGCTGCCGAAGATGTGTTTTCATGTCTGTCTAGGCAAAGATGTGTTTTCCATCCAGCAGTGAACAGCAGCCCCCAAGTTATAGGGCACAAGACACCAGAAATGTCCCATCTGCCGAGCACTGAGAAGGTCAAACAAGTCAGCCAACGTTCACAGTTAAGAGAGAAACATCTGTGCTTTGGAAGTGTTCTTAAGTACAGAGAACTGTGCTGTATGTCCACCGCATTTCCATGAGGTCTTTCTCCAAGGACGCAGCCAGGGGTAAGGCCCCCTCCTCCTCCTTCATGGGTGCCTGAAGAAATCCTCTGCCTGCTTCTTTAATAGCTACGTGACTGTTTCGCCCTTGCGGAGATGAGGCACCGATCAAGTACTTGGGGTTTGTTCTGTTTTGGTTTTTTGAATTCCAGTATAGTTAACATACAGTATTCTATTAGTTTCAGGGATGCAATATAGCGACTCAACAATGGTTCCACCCTTTACTCATTGCTCCCCAGGACAAGTGCACGCCGTAATCCCTTCACCTACCTCACCCATCCCCCCATGCCCCTCCCCTCTGGTCACCATCAGTGTGTTCACTGTAGTTAATAAGAGTCTGTTTTTCCGTGCTTGGGGTTGGTTCTTTTTTTTTTTTTTTTTTTTTTTTTTTTTTTTTTTTTTTTTTTTTTTTTTTTTTTTAGATTTTATTTATTTGACAGAGAGAAACACAGCCAGAGAGGGAACACAAGCAGGGGAAGTGAGAGAGGGAGAAGCAGACTTCCTGCCGAGCAGGGAGCCCGATGTGGGACTCGATCCCAGGTCTCTGGGATCATGACCTGAGCCGAAGGCAGTCGCTTAACCAACTGAGCCACCCAGGCGCCCCGATTGGGGTCGGTTCTTAACACAAGAAAAGCACATTGACTTTTCAAACTTTGAAAAGTTTATTTTCAGAACAACCTAAGACAACGTGCTTCTTCTCTATACTTTGGCTTTTCCACTGAAAAGCTTATGGATGGATTAATTAAGTCACTTAAACCTGTCTGATGTGAGGTATACATTCAAGGCACGGAAGTGAAAACTCTGAGTATGTGTACCGGGATTGTCACCATTATCCAGGATGATTGAGGTTTTATGAGAAATTCGGGTTCCATTTTTCCCAGAAATTGGCTATTAGGAGCCCAGCAAGACTCACCACTCAACCAATCCAAGTGACACCTCAGCGTCCCTTACCACTCTTTTCTAAGACCACTTATGTTCACTAACGAATAAAGACTTGCAAAGCAAATGATATGTTTTTGTAAGACATTTAGCGTCTTAGAATAGAACTTGATAATTAAATTCCGCTATTATTGCTGTTCCCTAATCACACGGACTTTGTGTTGTCTTGACGAAGGAGTCTCATTTTTAGCTTTTGTTGAGAGTACTCACTGAACTTGCAGTGAAATCCACAAGTGGAACGATTCCACAGTATTTTCAAACACCATGGGTCAAGAGGAGTTTGGCATCTCTTCCTCCCAGACACCCGCTGGTGGGCAGCCAGGTAGAACCCCATGGCTTACCACAGAGGGCAAAGCCATTTGAAACCAGCGTTTCAACTTGCCTCCCAGGGACCTCTCCCACCCTATCTACACTTTGAGTAAGATTGACTACCTCACATTCTCATTTTAAGGATAAAATTAAAACATGGCGGGCTTTGAAACCTGAAGGCTATTCCTTTGCGAGGTATTGCTTATGGATGGCTTGTCACGATTTTCCAAACAAGCAATGAAAATAAGCCCAGAGCCCTCAGTATATTTAACAATAGATTTCCACAGCCCGAGAGAGAATTTTTAATAATTTCTGGTTTCCTTAATAAATTGCTTTTTGCTTTCAATTTAGGAGAATTCTTTTGAGTTGAGTTGTTGGACCTGATGGTTTCTGGCAGTTCCTAAGTTAGGTTTGATCTCTTAGCCAATTACATTCTGATTCTCTTCAATTATTTTATCATTCCTGCTGGCCTGAGTTTTCTATTGTTGCATAACGAGCCACCCCCGAATGTAGTGGTTTCAGACAACAACCACTTTTCTTTCCTCCCATTATTCTGTGGGTTGACTGAGCCTAACGGGGCTGGGGTCTTGCATGCTTGTAGTTAGACAGTGGCTTGGACTGTGATCTTCTGGAGATTTGAGGTCTAAAGACCCTTCCCCTGGCCTCTATTTACTACTTGTTCAGGGCATCCAAAAGAACAAGAGCAGAAGTTTCTGGACTTTTTTTTTTTTTTTAAGATTTTATTTATTTATTTGACAGAGAGATCACAGGTAGGCAGAGAGGCAGGCAGAGAGAGAAGGGGAAGTAGGCTCCCTGCTGAGCAGAGAGCCCAATGCTGTTCCCTAATCACACAGACTCCATCCCAGGACCCTGAGATCATGACTGGAGCCAAAGGCAGATGCTTAACTGACCAAGCCACCCAAGCGTCCCTTTTGTTTTTGCTTCTACTCATAAGATTCACCAAGTGTTCTTTTGAAACACCTCCAAGAGTGACAGACGGCAAACTTGGGCAATACCATGAGGGAATTGTAAAGTGAAACGTTAGGGCACAAAGGCACTGGGGCTCCCTGCCCACCGAGGCTTAATGTCAGCAGCCATCCAGCAAGGAGTTCTGATCCCCGACAAACACCAGTGACCAAGTCTTGTTCCAGACTTGGCCAAAGCAACTTCTGAAATATACACCACTGAGCCAACTTCCTACCCTCTCCACCTTCTTCTGCATCAATCTTTTCAAGGGAGTAAGAGCTGCTTTACCTCAATCATCCTGGATAATGGTGATAATCCCAGTACACATACTCAGAGTTTTCACTTCCGTGCCTTGAATGTACACCTCACATCAGACAGGTTTAAGTGACTTAATTAATCCATTCGTAAGCTTTTAAATGGAAAAACCAAAGTATAGAGAAGAAGCTCTGGCATGGCATGACTGGATGGTTCAGTTGGTTAGGCATTTGGCTCCTGATTTCTGCTCAGGTCATGATTTCAGGGTGGTGAGATTGAGTCACCCATCGTTGAGCTCTGTGATGATGGTAGAACCTGCTTAGAATCCTCTCCCCCTCCCTCTCTCCCTCCCTGTACCCCTTCCCTGTGCTTACTCGCTCTCTCTCTCTCAAAAAAAGGACAACTTTGGTAATAGGGAAGCAGATCTTATAAAGAAGGAAGACAAATGAGTTGGAACAGGAATCATACTTCCCTGAGGTGTGATGAGCTACCACCGCCAACTTCCCAGTACCTCTCAAGACGTGGCATTCCTGAGATCCTTTGGACACAGGTGGAGGCAAATTGCCAGATCTGTGTGCCCTGCCCCCACCCCTCCTCGGCTCCAGCAGTTATAATTTGGAAATGTTTGTGTACAAGTGAGAGTGGCTCAAGGGAAGCATTTGATGGATGTTGTCAAAGATGATTCATTCTTTCTTTCTTCTGGGAAAGAGGAAGTGGCACATTTGGGGTCATTTTGGTCAAAATTAGTTCTTGCCGAGATAGAACAACTATCTCTATATTTAATCCTTTCCTGTCTTCGGAGCTTTCTGTCCCTTCTGCAGCTATCTTATAGCGATCATCTTGGGATTCAACGTTTCTCACCCTGAATATGGCGATGCTATTATCATAAAGCATTTCCTATGTGCCACCGTGAAGTTGTTAGCTGTTTTATGTTGTACTCTGTACTGTGAGGTATGGCGTGCAGAAGAGAAACTGACCCTGAGAAGATAACAACTTTTCCTAATGACTCAGCTGGTAAGTGGAGGAACCAGGACCCATACCGAGAGCCCTATTCTCAACGTAACATCCTACAGGTCCCAGAATGGGTAGGTAGCAGAGATGAATTCTTAGTATTCGCCTTCTCTGGTTCTAGATGTTCAATGGCAGAATGTTTGGTAGTGGGTCTGATAAAGTGGTGTCCAAAAGCAATCTTTTTTTTTTAATATTTTATTTATTTATTTGACACAGAGAGAGAGATCACAAGTAGGCAGAGATCACAAGAGAGGCAGGCAGAGAGAGAGGAGGAAGCAGACTCCCTGCTGAGCAGAGAGCCCGATGTGGGCCTTGATCCCAGGACCCTGAGATCATGACCTGAGCCAAAAGCAGAGGCTTTAACCCACTGAGCCACCCAGGCACCCCAAAAGCGATCTTAATCACCTAAGTCACCTAAGTCCTGCCCTTAGCCATGTGAGGCTTGTTCATGCACATCTGAATTTAAACGCTGACAATTTCTAAAAGTAACAACGGGCAAGATACCAAAAGGGAGAACATTGCGACCCTTACTACCGTCAGATGATTGCGTTAAACAGGTGGGAGAGGGAGTCACTTACTGGCTGTGGCTTTGGGCAGGTTGCTTATTTTCTGTGTCTCTTATTATTTTGACTCTGAAGGGGAGATAGTTGTGGTACTTATATATTACTTATGTAAAACACTTGGGTCAAGAAAAGCGCCTAGCTGCTTCTTAAATTTGAGATTTGAAATATACTTGGGCATCATCCTTGCTGTTTTACGAAGAAGGAATCTAATACACATTTTATTGAGGAGAGATGCTTAATCCTTGGGGCATTTTAAATGAGCAGTTTGTAACTGAGGGAGATTCAGATTCACAGTTAAATACTCTTTCTTCTGGAAATATTCACTAGCTATCAGGTTGCACCTTTCTCTCTACTTCCAGAATATAATAACACATTTCACCAAGGGTATCGGGGCTGTGCTAGCAGTTTCATCCAACCAAAACCAAATTCCATCTTACCCCTCTGCTTGCTTCTCCAACAATGATCCCTCTCATTCCCCAGTGCCTAGCTGAGATCATGTTCTTAGTGGATTCCAGCTCCAAAAAAGGTGATTGGTCAGTTTCTTCCTGCATCGCCCTTGTCTCTGGCTGTAGCTTTGACAGAAACTTTATGTACATAGTAAGTTCACCATATGGACACCATCTGAGTAGCAACTCTCACCTCTGTTAGCTCTTTAGGATAAACTGAAAATTTGGGGGGCTTGCTTGCCTGTGGCTTCTTTGTTTTGAGCCCTGGAATTTCCAAGGTCATGACCAAGTGAGCGTAGGGGAAGAGGGATGATTGACGCTTGTTATGTTGCTATGGAAACACAGGTATTGACTCTGGCATAACTTAATTTTTGCATCAACGGTGCTTTATATTAACTGATTAAATCCATACGTGGCTAGAACATTAGGACCTCTGTCCATGTGTTGGCAGTTATTATCTGCATTTTAGGAATTATCTTGATTTCCAATGTTCTGTCTTCTTGTCATTCCACATGCCTGGACTGCCAAATATATATAATCGAGAATCCCTAGGCTCGCAGGGCATAAGGACCTATATGTTGGGGGGGGGGTCACTTACCTTTGCTATTTGGCATTCATTTCCCATTCTATTGTTAATAATATCTTAGGACACCTGGGTGGCTCAATTGGTTAAGCGTTTGCTTTTGGCTCAGCTCATGATCCCAGGGTTCTGGAATTGAGACCCGCTTCTCCCTCTGCCTCTGTCTCTCATGAATGAATGAACGAACGAATGAACAAACGAACAAACAAACAAATAAATAAATAAATAAAATATTTAAAAGAACACAAAACAGTTTCTTGGCTTTTCTTGAGGAGGGCCACCTGTCTTTAACTCTATCCAGGTGCTGATGTCACCTGTCATGACAACTGGGCACGTGATCCGGGTCTGGCCAATTAGAGCATTTCATCCTCGTTGAGTCAGCCGCTGATTCAGGGCTGAATACATACTACAGCCATATGATCAGGCTCAACTGCGGATCATCCTAGAACTTGCACTTGAAAAACAGGTAAAGAACCATTCTTTCTTTCCCACTGGACTTGAAACGGTGAGGTTTTCAGTCTAGAGCGTCTGGCGGTCAGTGTGTTTCCAGGAGAAGAGAGAAAGGGAGGTCTAATGCTATCATTGGAGGGGATGCTTTGTGCCATGTCTGCAGTCAGCCTTCTCTGGGACTTCTTAGTTTCAAGAGCCAATACATTTTGCTGAAGCCAGTGTGAGCCAAGTTTCTGTCCTTATAACGGAAAGAGTTCTCATTGATACAAGGTGATTTCTAGGCTGGTTTTGTGTTCCCTGTGGAATAGAGAAGGGCAAGGGAACCTAAGAAACCCCAGTCCCAGGAAAACTTGTCAAGAAACAGACTAGTGGGTACCTGGTGGGGTCAGTGGACACAGACCAGCTAGAACACAGAATTAAAGTCTGTCCTGATGTATCATGAGAACGTTTTGTTTCAAGTTAAGGTTTATTACTTATAGGCACTTGTGATCATTTATTTAAAGTACTGTGTGGGGCACCTGGCTGCCTCAGTCTGTTAAGCGTCTGTCTTTGGCTCAGGTCGTGATCCCGGGATTCTGGAATCGAACCCTGCCTTGGGCTCCCTGCTCGGTGGGGAGTCTGCTTCTCTCTTTCTCTCTCTCTGCCTATCTGTGCTCTAACTCTCTGTCAAATAAATAAAAAGTACAGTGGAAGGCTGTAAAGTGTCTTTAGGGGAAGAAAGCAAGCTTTGTCATTGAAGCTTGGGAAAGTGGTTTCCTTTCCTTGAGCCACTGTGTCATCATCTGTAAAGTGGGCATATTCTACTTCCAGACATCATTAAAGGTGCCTAGGCACTCAGAACAGGATGTCTAGCACATCTTCAATAATTAAAAGATATTATTATTAATAGTGTTCTGAATCTTTCCTTTTTGGACTGTGTGATGCATCATATGAAATCCTTGAACCAAAATTAAGAGTCAAAGTATTATAAAATAATGAATGATGGAGCTAGAGGGTATAATGCTAAGCAAAATAAATCAGAGAAAGACAAATACCATATGATTTTACTCCTGGAATTTAAGAAACAAAACACACAAGCAAAGGGGGCAGGGAAGATACAGGGAGAAAAATCCAGAAACAGACTCTTAACTTTAGAGAACACACCTGTGGTCACTAGAGGGGGATGGGTGAAATAGGTGATTGGGATTAAGGAGTGTACTTGTGATGAGCACCGGGTGATAGACGGGAGTGTTGAATTCCTATATTGTACACTTGACACTAATATAACACTTTATGTTAACTCACTGAAACTAATAACTTTAAGAAAGCCTAAAAAATAAAAATAAAAAAGTCAAAAAATTCAGAATTTTGACATTCGGCATGACATGTTAAAAAAAAGTAAAACAAGGATGTAGGATTCTCATGTGATCTGAGATGGTAAAGGCAAAATTGTGTAACAAGTAATACGCAATGATGTTAAATCTTTTAAAAAGAGGTGGGTAGTTGTAAAGACACATGGAGTCAAATTGCTGAATAATCTAATATGGTGCTCAGGTTCTGGTTTCATGCAACTCCAAACATCATTGCAGAGAATTGGGTCAATCAAAAATTAAGTCTGAATATTCAACAAACAAAAATAATTGTACCTGATACATCAGAAAGAACACATGTGTTCTTACCAGGGCACACATAGAAACACACATAAAGAAAACCAACCAAGATTGCATAATTCTGTAAATTTACTAGAAGTCATTGCATCTCACACTTAAAGCAGGTGAATATTTGGGTTATGTAAATTATACATCAATACAGCTGTTAAAAGAAAAAAATGAAAACTATTAACAGAAAAAGTGTTTACATGAACGAGTTACAAAGGTCAAATAATTAAGTAATTTAAACATGATACTACTAATAAACTAATTGTGAGATTTAAAAAAAAAGTAAGCTAGGAGCACAAACTCTGGAGACAGAGGATGTTAGGTACATTAAACAGTCTTTAGACTGCCTAAGTTTTGTCCCCTAGCTCTTTTGAGTTGGTAGGCAAAGGAAAGCCTTAGTACGGATTGTTTTCTTAGTTTTGGTGAAGAACCAAAGTTACCTAACGGTGTTCCCCTTGCTCGGTTTAAGGCTGTTACAAGCTATCAGTCACGGTCCTTCTGATGGAAGCAAGAGCTCTGGCCAAGCTTTATCTCCTGGGCATTTAAAAACAAAAGGGAAAAAACCCCACAAATCAAAGAGCTCAATCCAAACTAATTAAGTACTAAGGGCCTGGCTACATGCTGTGGTCCATCTTGTCTTCCTTCATAAGCCAGAAGGTAAGAAATCCTATCATCTTTTTACAGGGGAGAAAAGTTAGGCTCAGAAAGAAAGAATGGTTGTAGGACACATAGCTAGTAAGTTTTTTTTGTTTTTGTTTTTGTTTTATGTTTTATTTCTTTCTTTGAGAGAGGGAGAGTGAGCAGGAGAGCACAAGTAGGGGGAGAGGCAAAAGAAGCAAACTTCCCACTGGGGAGTTTCAGGGAGCCTGACATGGAGCTCTATCCCAGGACCCCAGGATCATGACCTGAGCAGAAGGCAGATGCTTAACCGACTGAGCCCCTCAGGCTCCCCTACAGCTGGTAAGTTAAGGAGCTGGGAAGGTAATCCAGGCTGCCTGACTCCAGAGACCTTGCAGACCTGGCCACCATCAAGTCCTGCAGAATAGGAGTCGTGACCCTCTAGCTCCCAAGCCCACATTTGCTCACAGCAGGTCTGAGAGCATCAGGAGACCTAGCTTCCAGGAGTCAGTGTCCTCAGAATCACCCAAAAGGCTGAGTGTGAGATTTTCCAGTGGCAGGTTGCAGATGGTTGGGGAAGAATTGAATCACTCAGAGGAAAAAGGATGTCTTTCCTGGGAAAAGTTGTTTTATGTCCTTATTCTGAAAATTTGGAAAAGATGTCTCACTGTGGAAGGACAATCACTCCTTCCTAATAACCAATCATTGATTTGATTATACGTGGTTAATGTGGGAAGCAGATGCAGGTAAAGGTTATCTGCTCAGGGAGGAATATACATTTTGTATAGATAACGTGCCTTGTTCTAAGATGAATTTAAAACAGTGGTAATGAATGCTTTCCAGCCCCCCAACAATCCTTGAAGTCCCCCCAGTTACTGTGTTGGGTTATTAGCCGACATCTTTGTTGTTGCTGTTAGCTGTTGTCATTAGCTTGATTTTTCCCCCCTGAGATGTGTGTGTGTGTGTGTGTGTGTGTATAACTTGGCAACAATAGAAATCAACAAAAGAGGGGCACTTGGGTGGCTCAGTCAGTTAAGCATTTGCCTTCAGCTCAGGTCTGGATCCCAGGGGCCTGGGATCAGGTCCAGAATCAGGCTCCCTGCTCAGTGGAGAGTCTGCTTCTCCCTCTCTCTCTCCCTCTGCCTCTACGTGGGCTCATGCTCGCTCTTTCTCTCAAATCAATAAAAGATTTTTTAAAAAAAATATGAACCAAAGACATGAGCAGATACTGAAACAGCTATTCATAGCCATGACCAGCGTGCTGAAGAGTCACCATATGGCACAAGGCCCTCGGTTCTGTTGGCGCTGTCTTCAGTTATCCCATGTTCCCCGGAAAGCCCCGTGGGAGCATACCCGAGGCTGCGGAGAGGGAAGGGCTGAAGGTGGTGGAGGTGGGCATGTGGTGTTTCTGGGCTGACCAGAACTCATTGATTCTCTTTCTAACCGCTTCCAACATTAACTGGGAATCTACTCTTCTCCTATCTCCCGCAGGTGCGCTCCTTTCACCCCTGGCGGTGAAGCTGGCACGTGACCCAGTTCTGCCCAATCGAAGCTTTATATTTCCTTATTTGCGCAAATGGATAATGACAACCCGCTGCGACTCCGTGTTTTTATTTTTTGTTTGTTTGTTTTTTGCTGAGACTTCTGAGCTAGGCTTTGAGGTCGTGACTTCTCAGCCTTGATACAAGGTCAGGGCTCCTTCTAAGAAGTTCCTGGGCTTTGGGGGGCTGATTGTGATATCAAACTGCTCTGATCAGATCTAAAGCTGGCCAGGAACCCTGACACAATGCCCGGAATACAAGTGTGTGGTGAGTCGGAGGCACCTGTTTCTCTGTAATAAATGAGCATTATGTTCGGGGGACCCGTGTAAATGATAGAAGGGTGTTAGGGAGAGAAGTCTTGGGGAATTATATCATGACAGGTTCTGGATCTGAAACCTGCTGGAA
The DNA here is from genome assembly GCA_004023965.1 of Spilogale gracilis. Classification (NCBI taxonomy): domain Eukaryota; kingdom Metazoa; phylum Chordata; class Mammalia; order Carnivora; family Mephitidae; genus Spilogale; species Spilogale gracilis. The sequence goes on from PITA01025964.1 coordinate 14,704, forward strand.
GACTCCAAGATTCAAGATGCGAGGTGGCTTTTGAGATCTCGGAAGCCCAGAGCCTTGGCTGTATTCGCTTTAGCCCTTCAGTTATGTCAAAAGATTGAGCCATTGCTCTTTCTCCAGGGATCTGGAGTCATCTCCAGTTTCTTTTTCTTTTTTTGAATTTAATGTAATATTTTTTAATTTGAGACAGAGTGTATAAGTGAGGAGGAGGATCAGAAGGAGAGGGGGAGCTGGCGCCCCACTGAGCAGGGAGCCGGTTGTGGGGCTTGAGCCCAGGACCCTGAGACCCCTACCTGAGCCACCCAGGTGCCCCTCATCTCCAGTACCGAAGGAACACTGGTTGTTGTCTTTTCCATTTCTCCTCCTTTCTCCCACTGCTCTCAGAGGATTTGCCTCTCACAGTGTCCAAGCTTATGTTCTTATTTACTACAACACCCTGAACTCTTAGGAGAAGAGTTTTCATAGAAATACCCAGTGAGGGACGCCTGGGTGGCTCAGTTGGTTAAGCCACTGCCTTCGGCTCAGGTCATGATCCTGGAGACCCGGGATCGAGTCCCACATCGGGCTCCCTGCTCGGCGGGAAGTCTGCTTCTCCCTCTCTCACTCCCCCTGCTTGTGTTCCCTCTCTGGCTGTGTTTCTCTCTGTCAAATAAATAAAATCTTAAAAAAAAAAAAAAAAAAAAGAAATACCCAGTGAAAGAATGAACTTTTGTGGCAGACATTTGGTGATTTATTTTCGGTTTATTTATCTATTTATTTTGGTTTTGGATGGTAGCTTGGAAACCTGTTCTGCTGATTCTGTGTGTCTTAGTAAGCATTAGCCAGGACTCAAGGAATCCTATTTCTACTGTCACAGCTCAAAGGAATTCACTCCTGCATGTATTTTGGCCTCACAATCCTGCCTGCAGGTCTGACTAACTCATCTGAGGGAGAACTGTCTTACTCAGCTCTATTTGTTATTCTTTTTCTTCAAGGCTGGGCTAATAATGAAAAACAAAAAACAAAAAACCAAAAACCACCTCCCCAAGCATCTTGTATGGTAATTAGGTACCAGGTACCATCACCTTTTATGGGGTCCAGAGTTTTAGACCTTCCCTAGACACAAAGGACTCATGAATGATTGTGGATCATAATTGGGTATTCCTATTTATGTCATTTCAAGAGAGATGTGTTTCCTAGGCTCTATCTGACCTTTCTCTTGTTCTCTGAGTGTTTACGGAAGGGCTTTACTCATTGGCTTGTGTACTACCTGGTTACATGATTGCCATGATAAATTAATTCAAGGGCTACCTGAATCACTGACCATAACAAGTATTGTCATAAACCAGGCATCTGAGCCCTGGCTGCAAATCAGAGAGCGGGGACAAGCCCTGGAGGGTGCCTTCAGCATCCACAAAACCACCTCTGGGTCAATCAGTCCTGGAGAACGTTCTTTGGGAAAGTCAGCAGCAAGAGAAATAATGGGTTCCAGTGCTATTTTCTTCGTCTTTATAGTGGTCTGCAGATATTGGCCCTGCCTTTATTCAGAAGAAAGTCTCAGGGTTATTAGAAGGGGAAAAAGTGTGGGGAAAATAGAAACAAAAAGGCAGAGTCCAGTCTTAAAAGCAATGAATGAGATGCTTCTGCGACTCTGTACTCCCTCTTGTGGTCATGTGGTGCCATTGCTTGGCAGAACCTGTAGGGCTGCAATCATCAAGCTGTTTAACGTAAGGACATATATAGGTTGGAGGTAACAATCCAATAAGGCCAAGGGCAGGGAGTCTATTGCATTCGGAAACATTTCTCAGAGAGTGAAGACATCTGCTGTTTCCCCTGAGAGATGATTTCACAAATTCTTTTCCCAGCAAATGTTGGGCTAGTGTAGAGGAGTTTAGGATCTTAGGAAGAGGAAAAAGCACCAGATTTTCACTCTTACATCTCAGCTGAGGGTCACTACTAGAACTTTATGCAACAAAGAATAAAATTGTACATTCTGAAGTCATAAGTATTCCCATGATATTTTATATGTATGACATGACGAGTGATACAATAATATGCAGTGATACAGGGATTATTTTATTTTGGGGCTTTTTTTTTTTTTTTTTTTTTTTACCCTCTATGATATATACCCCACTCAAGAGTGGAACAGTCAGCCCACTTTAATAGGGAAATTTCTTTTTTGAAAACCTGAACAGGATGGGCAGCTGTCTATGAAAATGTGCCAGGATTAGATTTTGTTTTTCTAGGAAAATGAACAGGCAGCAGATGTTAAAGTGCTGTGCATTGCTTTAAGATCCTTCTTGATCAGGCCAGGTGCATTCACTGTGTTTCCCATTAGTCTCTAGTACATTGATATGTCATGTACATATCATCATCATGTACATATCATCATACATCAAAACAAGAGTGGAGTCTTTTCAGGCGCAGATCCTATGAAGCACATTCTGTACCTTGGCTGGTTGGGCATTGTCAAGATAGCTGTATGAATTTGTCTCCCCCAGTGTGGAAGATAACCTCCACAGTTTCCATGATCCTCCCCTCTTGGTATTTATACCTGTGGGTAGTCTTTCCCTTTTGAGTATGGGCTGGGCTTACTGACCTGCTTCTGGGGTGTTGAGTGGTGCAGTAGTAATGGGATGCTACTCCCAAGATGAGATTGCAAAAAGACTATGGTTTGCCCAAACCTAGAAGTAACCAAGATGTTCTTTAGTAGGTGAATGGATAGACTGTGGTACATCCAACAATGGAATAGGATGCAACGCTAAAAAGAAGAGACCTAACGAGCCAGACAAGGACAGGAAGGAAACTTAAATGTATGTCACTAAGTGAAAGAAGGCAATCTGGAAAATCTACATACTGCATGATTTCTACTCTAGGACATCCTGGAAAACACAAGACAACAGAGTCAGTAAAAAGACTAGTGGTTGCCAGGAGTTAAGGAAAGGGAGAGCTGAATAAGCAGAGCAGAGGATCTTTAAAGCAGTAAAACTATTTTCTACGATACCCAAGTGCCATTATACATTGGTCAAAACCAATAAAATGTATGAAACCAAGAGTGACATCTAGTGTAAACTAGGGACTTTGGCTGCTAATGACCCATCAATTTTAACAATGTGCCTGCTGGTGAGGGACGGCAAGAGTGTGGGAAGCTGTGTGTGCATGGAGGCAGAGGGTAAATGAAGACTCTGTCCTTTATGGTTACTGTTACTTGAACCCTAAAACTGCCTTAAAAGTCTTTTTATTTTTAAATACATACAGCTTTATTTCTTTATTTATATTTTATTTCTTTATTTCTTTATTATTTAAAAATAAATATGGCTTCTGTCTTGGACATCTTCTCTTGCTCTGTCATTTGCTCACTATGGGGGAAGCCAACTGCCATGTTGGGGACAGCCTTATGGAGAGGCCCATATTTGCAGAGAACTGATGTCTCCCCTCAATAGCAAGCAAAGTCCACCAATGGCTGGAGAGAAGAGCTTACAGGGCATCTCTCCCTACAGTAGACACCTGGATGAGACACATTTGAGAGACTCTGAGCTTGAGCTCTCCTGCTATACCATGCCCAGAGTTCTAAACCACAAACCCCAAGACAGATCAATATTTGTGAGTTTAAATTGTCTACATTTTATAGTAATTTGCTATGTAGAGTAGATAACTCATATGCCTTTTAAGCTACCTCCGGCAGGCAAAGGTCAAAGAGATTCTTTAATACTGAGAAGTAGAGGGGCGCCTGGGTAGCTTAGTCGTTAAGTGTCTGCCTTCGGCTCAGGTCATGAACCTGGAGTCCTGGGATCGAGCCCTGCATTGGGCTCTCTGCTTGGCAGGAAGCCTGCTTCTGCCTCTTTCACTCCCCCTGCTTGTGTTCTCTCCCTAGCTGAATTTGTTTCTGTTAAATAAACTCTTTTTTAAAAAAAAATACTGAAAAGTAGAGGAAAGGATGTGTAGTTCACAGCAGGAATTCTAGGCACAGTTAAACATAAATATATCCAACTGTCTAGGAGTATAATGTTAGAATCATTCTGTGGTTCTGATAGTAGAATATCAATCCTTTCTTATGAAATAAAGAAAAATAATTTTTGCTGACACTTATGATTTACTACACATTAAATGGTATCTTTCAGGAGAAGATTCGGGTAGTTAAATAACTTAGATAGAAGGAGAGGAGATGGGATGAAAAGTCAAGTGTCACTTTGAAGTGATCAGTCTTTCCAGAACCTTCCCTTGAATCTTCTATATTCTCCACTAATCCATGACAAATAGTTAGGCCTTCCCCATAATCCACAATCATCATGACATATTTTTCTCAGTAACCGATACAACAAACAGGAAAAAATGTCAGTAAGGAAAAACAAAACTTGAATAACATGATCTGCAAAGTTGACTTCAAGGCCTTACATAGAGCTCCGAACCCCAAACTGCAACATATATCCTCAAGTACACACAGAAGCTTCACTAAAATTGACCATATTATGGGTCCTAAAGCCACCCCTAGTATATCAAAAAGGAGTGAAATCAGAGTATGTTCTCTGATAATAACACATTAAACTCAAAATTAACAACAAAAAGATTAGGAGGAGCTCTCCTTATGCTGGATGTTAAGAAATATACCTGTAAATAACACCTGTATCAAGAAAGAAATGATACAATTAGAAAACATTTTAAACTGGAAAACCTGAATGCTTTCAAGGAGTGTGGGGTAGGAGGAAGAGAAACAAGGCTGTGGATTTTAATGATGAACCAGAGAGTCTAAGCAAGACAAAAGGAAGACAAGAAGAGGCTGTACGCCCTGAGAGAGCATGGGAGTCGTGCACGGGGTGTGTGTGTGTGTGTCATCGTGATAGAAAAGAATCCCACAGTAGCAGTGCTTGAGCTGGAAAGGGGACATGTTTGGACATGTTCTTCAGAAGTGGAAAGAGGAGAAGAACATGTCCAGGATGTGACTGTGGGAGAAAATGCCAGAAGTGAGTTGGACAGAAAAAGTCTTTGGAAGTGAAAGCATTAATAACGAGGAGGCACTGGACAGAGGGCACGCATGTTCCTGGGGGCTCCGAACGGAATGGAGGGAGTCAAGGTGAAGAGGAAGGCAGCCAAAGTACATTGTGTGATGAATGCAGGCTTGAGAACGGGAAGCCAGAAGGTTGAGAGCAATAAGCTCTGAAAGTGGGTGGTGACTCCCCAGGGGCTCAAGTGTCACAAAAGCAGGTGTACACGATAAGCCAGGTTTACTCAAAAGCAGGTGTACACGATAAGCCAGGTTTACTCCCAGAGTACATTTCATCAGGTTCCTTCTATAAAGAAAGACAGAAATGGCAGCAGCTCACTATATACTGGAAATGGTTTTCCACCTGTATTCGATGCCCTGGATGAGCGGCTGCTTCCCACTGGGAGAAAGCAGCCAAGTTCTTTGTCCTAGCAGTGCAGCCTCTCTCAGCATGCTCCCCCTGCTGTGACTGTTCACCAAGCAATACCCACGCCTGTTTGCAGTTTCTCTAAGGGAGATGCATGTCCTGGAATTCAGGTGTGTCTAAAACAGGCTTCCCAGGCTGCATAAAGGCTATGCTTTCTTTAGCATGACATATCTGCTTGCAACTGAGTGGGTTTTAAGCTGCAACACATGGGATTGTATGGAGCTTCTATTGTTTATGTTAATAACACAGGCACATTTTCCTGTTACAAAGGGGTAAAGCCAAAGTCTCCTTATCACTGCCATAGTCCCCAACCCACGGTGAGAACTGACAAGTCATCTCTTGGTGTGTTCCTTCTGGGCTTTTCTCTGTCCATTTATATACTTATAATGGAGTTTGCACATCAGAGCATTTCACTTTCTTGCTTTTGGGGGGTTTCCCATTATACTTAGCATAAAATCTATACGAGACTGGACACAATCTGGTCCTTGTCCATCTCGGACCTCCTCACTGTCCCAGGAGGTGTGAAGCTGCTTCCCCTACAGGGCTCTGGATGCGCTAATTCTTCTGTTCTGAAATCTTGGTCCCAGTCCCAGTCTGGTCCCAGTCTCACAGGTTCTTCTCATTGTTCAACATACGGCTCCAAACTCACCTCTTCACAAGTCTTTCCTTGGTGTACCCTCTTGAAATTAGTACCTCCCTCCAGCCTCTGCTTCAGATCTCTTCTAATCCCCTTACCTTGTTTGAGCAACAGAGCTACGCCTGGGGAGTCAGGGTGGGGTACGATGGGGGTGTGGGGAGTGTCTGACTCCTCCCTTCGCTATGTGCTAAGTTATTTACTGCTTTTGTGCTTTTAGGTTCCTCATCTGAAAACAAGGATAATGGCAGCTTCTCCTTATAGATTGCTATGAGATCAAATGAGCTAATATTTACAAACCCTAAGAAAGTGCCTCGAACATAATGGACACTTGATAAATTGCCAATTTTTTTCCCTTAGCACTTGCAATTATTTGGAATCATTCCTTTATTTGTATGTTTATCATCTCTCTTCTCTAGAATGGAAGATGGATGAGTCCAGGGACCTTGTCTGTTTGGATCTTAGCATCCAGAATAATGCCTGAGTTGGAGTGCACAAGTATTAATAAATAAAGGTGGAACATATGAATATTCAGATCTTAACTCCTGCATAGGGTTCTGTGAGCGCAAGAGATAGATTTAAAGTGGAAAACATGGTTTTCCATGTTTTTAATCAAGCTTTTAACTTTTTAAAAAAAGATTTCATTTATTTATTTGACCAGAGAGAGAGAGTGCACACAAACTAGGGGATTGGCTAGGCAGAAGGAGAAGCAGACTCCCTGCTGAGCATTGTTCAGTCCCAGGACCCTGGGATCATGACTTGAGCCAAAGGCAGACAGTTTAACCCATTGAGCTACCCAGGCACTGCCCGCCCCCCCCCCCCTGCTTTTAACTTTCGTAGGCTGGCCACCACTAAGGGCTTTCCCCATAGCTTATGCATCTCACCCTAGAATGCTTGTAACTCCTCCAAGACTGCAGAGTAGGATGGAGCCAACTGCTGTTGACTCTGTGTCCTACTCTTCCAAAAGAGCACAGGATACATAAGGTCAGGGTAATGGCAGCCACACTCCCACAATATTTATAAAAATACCACCAGCAGTTACCCCAGGCAAAAATAACATTTCCAGATCCCAGCACAATTCCAGACCTATATTGTAGATGCCAGCCCACTGATTTAGGGTTATCTGGGGAATGGAGAAAAAAGAAAAGCTTCTTGTTTGGGCTCGTCAGGTTACTGCTCACACTGGGCGTGTCAGCCAGGGTCTGTGACCCTGAACGCAATGAGGGAGACCTTCTGGGAAAAGGTTAGCTGTGCGTCCACAGACCCTGACTTTCTTTGGCTGCTTTGTAGCCCATTGCCACCACCAAGATGGCGTGTTTGAGGTCCAGGAAAGACATGCTCACATAAATTTGTCTACTCCAAAAGAAAGATTCATCTTTATTTCCTGAAAATACCTTCTTACTGTATCAAGACTAAGCTAGGTCATCTACCCAAGGGTAAGAAACTATCCAAGGGTAAGATAAAGGGGAAAATAATTAACAAAAAAAATCCATTTGATTTCTACTAAGCTGAGCTTGAGAAAAAGCCAGGTCTGCAGGGTTCCATTCCCGTGACTAGCCATTCCTCCTTCTTCCGGGGGTACATATTAAGTGGGGCCAAATGAAAGAGGACCTAGATATGTCCCCTTTTATTTATTTATTTATTTATTTATTTTTGTTACTTAAATTTTTTTTTCCAGTGTTACAAGATTCATTCCCCATTCCCCACACCCAGTGTTCCACGCTTTAGGTGTCCCCAGTACCCACCACCAGGCTCTCCCATCCCTCTACCCCCCTCCCTCCAAGTCCCTCAGTTTGTTTCTGTGTCCAAAGTCTCTGTTGTTTTGTTTCTCTCCCTGGATTATCCTAATTCCCATTTATTTTCCTTCTCCCACTGTCCTCCAGTTTACCCCTCATGCACCACAAGTAAGTGAAACCATGCGATACTTGACTTTCTCTTCTTGGCTTATTTCACTCAGCATAATCTCTTCCAGTCCCGTCCATGTTGCTACAAAACTTGGGTATTCATCCTTTCTGATTGAGGCATAGTATTCCATTGTATATATGTACCACATCTTCTTTATCCATTCATCTGTTGATGGGCACCTTGGCTCTTTCCACAGTTTGGCGACTGTGACCATTGCTACGATGAACATTGGGGTACATATGGCCCTTCTTTTCATTACATCTATATCTTTGGGATAAATACCCAGTAGTGCAATTGCGGGGTCATAGGGTAGCTCTATCTTTAATTTTTTAAGGAATCTCCACACTGTTTTCCAAAGCGGTTGCACCAGTTTACATTCCCACCAACAGTGTAAGAGGGTTCCCCTTTCTCCGCAGCCTCTCCAACACTGGTTGTTTTCTGTCTTGTTAATTTTGGCCATTCTGACTGGTGTAGGGTGGTAACTCAGTGTGGTTTTGATTTGAATTTCCCTGATAGATAGTGACGCTGAGCATTTTTTCATGTGTCTGTTAGTCGTTGGTATATCTTCTACGGAGAAGTGCCTCTTCATGTCTCTTGCCCAGTTTTTGATGTGTTCATCTTCTTTTTGGATGTTGAGTTTGAGTAGTTCTTTATAGATCTTGGAAACCAGCCCTTTGTCTGTAGTGTCATTTGCAAATATCTTCTCCCATTCTGTGGGTTGCCTCTTTGTTTTGTTGACTGTTTCCTTTGCTGTACAGAAGCTTTTTATTTTGATGAAGTCCCAGAAGTTCATTTTCGCTTTTGTCTCCTTTGCCTTTGGAGACGTGTC
>PITA01025965.1:0-23401 GCA_004023965.1 Spilogale gracilis
CTCCAGGTTACCCCTCATGCACCGCAAGTAAGTGAAACCATGCGATACTTGACTTTCTCTTCTTGTCTTATTTCACTCAGCATAATCTCTTCCAATCCAGTCCATGTTGCTACAAAAGTTGGATATTCATCCTTTCTGATGGAGGCATAGTATTCCATTGTATATATGGACCACATCTTCTTTATCCATTCATCTGTTGAAGGGCACCTTGGCTCTTTCTACAGTTTGGCGATTGTGGCCATTGCTGCGATGAACATTGGGGTACATATGGCCCTTCTTTTCACTACATCCGTATCTTTGGGGTAAATGCCCAGTAGTGTAATTGCAGGGTGATAGGGTAGCTCTATTTTTAATTTATTAAGGAATCTCCACACTGTTTTCCAAAGCGGCTGCACCAGTTTACATTCCCACCAACAGTGTAAGAGGGCTCCCCTTTCTCCGCAGCTTCAGCCAATCTTAACGGCATCCGGCTCTCGGACCAATTGATTTAACTGATAATTTTTATCCTCCTTCTTTGCAAAGCCCCTCTTCTTCTTTAAAAAAGTCTCTCTTTCCACTGTCAGATATTTTGTGTGTTGGTGAGAAACATGGCTATAAACTAGCTAATGGCCTAGAACGTTCCCCAGGATGGGGTCAGTTTCGGACTTTCTAAGACGACAGATTTGGGAGAGTCACTAGTTGAGCTTAATTTCATCAGGCACGAAGAAAAATGGGAATACGCGTCTATCGTTTGCCTAAGGTAATGTAAACTATGGAGTAGTTGCCTCCCCCTCTCAACAAACAAACAAACAAACAAAACTCTCAGAATTCCTAGGTGTCGGATGCTACAAAGGTAGAGAGGGCCACTGAGGGGCCAGGTTTGATCACCAGGTGGAGGATGGCAGTTGAAGGCCCTTGGAGGCCGTTAGATCTTCTTTAGAAGATTCTAGGAACCTGAGTTTCTCTGCGTTCGAGTCTTTGCCAACCAATGTTGTGGCAGTGAGCTTTCTGGAAGGCACAGGCATAGCAGATACGAAACAGTTAAGCACTCAAAGGGCACTGGAAAACCTTATCCAAACTTAAGTGACTTTTAATATGATACCCTGATTACCTACTAGAGGGAATTATAAGAAGTAAATGGTAAGGCATATAGGGGAGTTTGGAATAAGGAATTATCAGAAAGCTCCATTAAGCCTGAGAGGGCTTATTAGAGTTGCTTCCCAATGCTTGGATTCAAAGATACATTTAACTAGGCTTCTTTGGCTCTTCTTTCTGAGCCTTTACTTGAGCCCTAGAGGTGGAGATTATTTCATAGCAGGATAGAGTTGTATTTGCTAATTCTTGAGGATTAGTACAAACAGTATTAATGAGATCTCAATCAAGGCCTGCTGTAGTTATGCAGGACCAATTTGGATTTTATTGCTTTTTATAAGACTCAGGATTCTATCCGACTTGAGAAAAATATATGGTCAGTGTCTACTCTAGGGCCAGTAACAGGTTTCATATGTTACCACGAAGACGAGGTTTGGAGAGGCAGAAGTTAAATGAGGAAATTTCTGCTCAAACAGCATTGCCCTCAGACCTGGGTAAGAAGGGCTATTGCCTGAGACCAGTACCCCAGGGGACCCCACACTTCGGAAGGCATTCCTTGAATTTTTCTAAACCCTTCTCTGATGCCTGGGATGAGCAGAGTCTGTCAGTGCAGCTGACGCAGAGAATCCAGAGCCCAGTCAGGGGTCTCACAAGGCTCCGGTTCCCGTTTCTGTGCTTTGTGCTCTAATCCCTCACCCCTCTCCCAACATTAGTGCACATGGGCACATAGACACACAGATGCACACATATAAGGCCCCTCTCACCCTTACTTATGGTCTCAGTTTCAGGAGGAAAGTGTACTGTGCACGTCGCTCCCATAGCCGGTGTGGTATTTCTCTCACAGAACCAGAGGAGATTGGGCTGTCAGGTGGTGCTGGCCTTGGGTGGCCCTCGTCTAGTTCACTCTAGATGTAAGATGAGTTCAGTGCTCTGGACTACTGGCGATCCACCACCAACTCTTTGTTGAGCCGCGTGTGTGAGTCCGTTCATGTTCTGCCCAAGGTTACGCCTCCAGTCTATAAGACCCAAGGGCAATGGGATGGGATGGCCTTGGAGAATTGCCTGCATTTCTCTTCAGCTTGAGTTAGAAACATGGCCAGAGATACTCATATTTTCTTATCCTATGACATTGTGTCCAGACCGACAGGTAAGTAAGAGAATGGGAACCTGGCTGCAGCCCTGAGTAGGGAAAAACCCTGCAGGATGTTTGATCTGACACACGGTGCATAGAAGCATAAGGTAACCTAGTTTGGAGCCCATCAGGAAAGTTACTTTGGGGAGCCCTGAGGGCAAGGACTAGGGCCATCAGAATAGTGTCAAGTTTCACGGAAAGCAATGTGGTCTTTGGGAAAGCAAGGTCTTTGGAAAGCAAGATGGCACCCTCAGCTTGGGAGAACTTAAGCCCTTTGTAGACCTCACAAACAGAAATCGAAAAAAATATGCTAAATGTGTGGCAAAGAAATACTGGGACTGGGGTAACCAGTGCATTTTCTAGGCTTAATCTCTTCGACAAAATCATGGCTGGATTAGATATAAAGATGGCTTTGGCTACGGTGCAGTCTGGGGGTTTCTTCTGGAGTAGAGTGTGGAAAAGTTCGGAGACTATTTCAGTTATCAGACTAGAGAATTGTGGCTGGAAAGAGCACACTGTCTGTGGTTCTATTTTAGCACAAATTATGGCCAAGAAGGGAAGGCTTTAGGCACATGGTGCAGTAAGCAAGACACATTACTGGTTTGTAATTATGGAATAATCTTTACAATTACATAAAGAAATCATTTGTGATCTATAAGTATTTCCTCCACATGCAAGTTACTGTCCTTAGTACTTCTTTACAACTCTCTTCCTCCTTTTAAGCACTTGTTTTGGGGTGTCTGGGTAGCTCAGTTGGTTAAGCATTTAGACAAAGGCTAGATCATGATCTCTGGGTCCTGGGATTGAGCCCCACATTAGGCTTCCTGCTCAGCAGGGAGTCTGCTTCTCTCTCCCTGTCCTTCTCCCTCTGCTTCTCCCCACCACTCATTCTCTTTCTCTCTCTCAAATAAATAAATAAAATCTTAAAAAAAAATAAAGGCACTTGTTTCATCTGTGGGATCTATGGAGCCTCTCCCCAGGGGTCTCTCTCTTTAGCACGGGTGTGTACCTGTCCCGTTTCTGTTAGACAGATCAGTGGAGTTATTGGCCCTGAGCAATAACTCAGATGTGAGCCCTTTGATTTATTCTTTCCTTTAATGTTTTCCAAGATCAGGAAGATTTCCTTCCCCTTGTGAAGCAGCTTAGCTGCTAGCAAAGAACACAGATGCAAGTAGAAGTCAGGGCTGATTAGAGCCCAGGCTGACCTGAAGACCAGAGCCCACATGGTGACCTGGCTGCTCAGGACATTTTTGGGGGAATATAAACTGAGGTACATGGCCTCTTGGGAGGAGTCAGAAGCTATTCATCAGGACCTGATGCCCGCAGATAATCATGCCCAGGTTCCCCTGACTTTACGTCCTTGGGCGCCATTCATCAACAAATCCCCGTACCTCCTCTGAGTGCCAGCAGAGAGGAAGGCTGCGTGAAATGTCAGCCTTGGCACCCTGGAGTGAAAAAGATATTAATTAGCTGGTAGCTTGGGAAGAAAGGCCTCCTGCTCCTTGGAAGGCTGTTTGTTATTCCCTCCCACATGTGAAAAATATGTGATTCTGTAGACGAAAGGGTCACTATCAAATCCAGATTCCGGACTCCTTTCAGTGCAAGTTTTCTAAATAGCTAGGATCTCCATGGGCTTCCTTTAGTCTCTGGACCGGGCACGATTTCGTTGTTTGGAACCTGAACTCAGACTTGAGATAAGAGCTAACATGCATCCACAGATAAAATATTGTTTTTCCAAATAATAAGTATTTTTGGAGTTGTATAATAATAATAATAATAAAATATATAAGTTATTCTGCTCTTCCTACCTTTCATATCCTTTGAAAATACCTGTGTTTTCTACCAACTCCTGACTAAAAATTTCATATAATAAAGAAAAAACTTGCATGTCACATATAAACTGAGTCAAGGTATTATATCTACACAAAATATACAATAGAGGCAGGGGCCAAATTAGATCCGTGTATATTGATGGCATGATTTGGGCAAATATTTACTGTCCTTCATTTTCAAACCATGTGCAAGGTAGAAGCTCTCCTCTGTCCTCTCCCCTCTCAGCAGGTATACACAGGTGAGCTGAGCCCCCTGGAGGGCCTTGTGTAGAGTCTGACATTGTGATGTCCTTCCTGTCCTCTTGCATGGACTCCGTGTGGGCTCCTGGGGCAATCTGTGTCAGTAACGGCAGTATTTGATACTGCTAACTGTCAGGAGAGCTGTGGAGGTCAAGGAGAGTGCCGTGCTCCAGGGAAGGAAGAGCAGCACAGATGTTGGGGAAGACAGGAAGTCTGCAGCTGCCTTACTGATGCACCCATTTCTTGCAGAGCTTTCCTGACGCAAAGTGGGTCAGGAGAGGAGAAGCAAGGGTCATAAAAGTTGCCACTTGTTGGTCAGTACAAATTATTGGAAATACATGGTTTCCCTATCCCCTCAAATTGCATTCCATTTGAAAAATTACTACTACTTTCTCCACTGATGTTTTATCTAAGTGCCTCTTCAATTCATCTGTTTGGTGACTGAAAAGAAAAAAAATCTTTAGAAAAGTTCAATAACTTCATATATTTCTATTCATAGCAAAAGCAATATATGAGAAACCTTTCAAATTGTGCTTATAGAATATTTTTCTGTTTTGTTACTTATACATTCCACTTTGTGGTCCCAAAAATGTGTCATCAGCAATTGTGTCCTGAGATTGGGCATTTTCTACTCTATTAGACAAAATTCTGTGCATGTTTTTATTACATACATAAGGTTCTTTGTCCTCTACTAGATATGTGCATTTTTTTTGAAAGTAGAGAGCATCTCTTTAATACATTATAGGTGGCAGTGGAAATGGTATAAACTTTCTTGTAAAGCAATTTAACTGAAGGTTATCAAGAGCCTTAAAATGTTGATTGGTGCCCTTTAAACTGGTGGTGGGTATTGAAGAGGGCATGTACCGCACGGAACATGGGGCGTGGTGCATAAACAATGTCCTGGAACACTGAAAAAACTAAATTAAATTAAAAGTAGAAGAAAAACTAAAAATTTCACTTCTTACCATTTATGGTGAAGAAATACTTTAAAACATCAAAAATACACATATACAAAGATATCCATCAGTGTTACATACATTCTAAAAGTGCAAATGACCTATATGCTCAACAAGTAAAGAATGTTTCTATATACTGATAAATCCATTTAGCAGAATGTTATGAAGCAATTAAAATGGTATTTATAAAGAGTAGAACAGTAAAGTGTGAAAAACTGGTGACATAATTTAAATAAGAACAGCAAGATATACAATACATATCTAGTATTCATATGACGATGTACAAGTACGCATACTAAAAAAAAGATGTGAAGGGACCCTCCAACTTGTTAATGGTAACTAGGTTTGGATGCTGATACAGTAGATGGTTTCTATATTTTTTTATTCTATTTTTTATGTTTTCTTTTCTCAAAGCTTTTCAACAAACATGGCTACTTTCAATTGGAAATAAATAAACAAAAGAAATGCATAATATTCATGTAACGCGGTGATAAATGTCTATAGGCTCATAGTAAGCACAGACATTTGGGCACACACGTTCATATAAGGAAAGGGTGTGGAATGATGGAAAGGACACTGGCTTCGAACTAAGGAAATGGGTCCAAACCCTCCCTTTATAAGCAGTGTTGTGACGCTGGACAAGTTAGTTGTCACCTCTTGGAGTTTCTGTGGTTACCAAGAACACTCTAACTTTTTGTGATATAGAAACTAAACATGTAGAGGTTTGAGACCATAACTGCAATAGAACTTAATTGGATGAATCTTTTGCAAATTCAGCAATTTGGGGACTAAGAATGTCACGCTTTACATCTTGATCTTACATTGTTATCTGGTGATGAATTTCTCATAGCAATTAGAACATCAGTCTTGTATATAGCATCTGAAGAGGAAGAAAGGAAAGCTGCAAAGATTTCAGTCTGAGACGTACTGACAAGTTGATAGATTAGATACCAGTATTTTACTGGTAAGGAAATAAACCCAGAGAGGGGAAGTCACGTGGATAGGGAGGAGCGAAGACGGGCCTCAAAGCTTGGTCCCATGTCTCTCAGTGCAGTGTGTTCTCTCCTGTGGTTATGGTTGTTTACAACAAAATCAGATCAGATTCAATTCATGACTATTGAAATATCAACAATCTGAAATAACCATGCTACTTTACATGTGTATAGAGTTTTAAAGTTTTCAAAGTGCAGAGAACAAAGCTAGTTATCCCGGGTATGAATTTTTTTTAATACAACAAAACTTATTTTGTATTCTTGGTTCTGCAAAAGCTATTAAATATCCCCAAATTCCATTATTTGAATGATATTTTCCACATTCAACCTTGAATTTTATACATTCAACAAATATTTTTTGGGCTCAGCTCTCTGTCCACATACTTGTGGAGCTCAAGTTCCTCTGTTCCCTGCCAACTGAGGATGCTCCTGGGCTTTATCTGGGGAGGTCAAAGCTGTAGGCATAAAGTAACAAGAGTATAATAAACTAGGATCCAACATCATATGCTGAGTGCTATTTATAACTCCAAATTGTATATGACTCCAAATCAGGCAAAGTCAAAATAGACTGAAACAGTTCAAATTGAAGCTAAACTTGGGAGGAGAGGAGGATAAAGTCCCATGTAAACATGTGGGAACCAGGGCTGAAGTTTTAATGAGTGTAGGAAAGAGACACTAATATGTATTAAACACTGACTATCCTCATGAATCTTTTTGTGCACTTGTTTTCTACAATTAGGCACTATTATCCTCATTTTACAGACAAGGAAGCCAAAACTCAGCAGGAGTATATGGATGCTAGAAAAAAAAAGAAAGAAAGGAAACTAAACAAAACAAAACAAACAAAAACAACCTTAGACACATCTTCTACTATAACAGGCCAGTTGAGATTTAGCAGTTAGACCACTGGGTAAATGTTGAATCTCTCTGAGCAATGGGCCATGTGAGCCATGGCCTCGAGGGAGGATATGGGCAAGATCCCAGAAAAGGACCTGCTTTCAGTGTCTTCATGCTACAGACTCCATCAGTCTCTTAATCCTACAAGCATCAGACTCTCACTCTCCCATCCCACTTCAAAAATATATGTTTTATGTTGTCTTTAATAGAGGACTCGCGTCTTATTGATCCCAGTCTGTATGCTGGCCCTGAAGCATGCAGACTCAGATGAGAGAGTGAAAAAATCAATTTGGATCCCAGGGAGCAGTGCTGTTTCCAAGTTTCCTGGATTATCTTTTTTTTTTGCCTCTCTTTTAAGCTATGGACGGATTGCCCTGTGTCCCAAATTTGGACAAGGACCATGTGGCAAAGCAGCACCTCCTGTGCTTGGCAGCGATGTCATCCAACTAGGAAATCAGGAATGACTCCTGTCGTAGCCCAGACGGCTTAGGGAGTTCACAGTCAGCGGCACCAAATGGAGGCATGTCACCGCCAGAAGATAGTAATTGGTGCCGATGAGCTCGCTTCTGTGTGAACTATCTTGCTCTGACAGATTTTTCCAGATACCACAGCCTCTGCATCCGTGTATTTCCTGCCATAATCAATTCAGAGAGAATTCCTTGAGCACTCAGTGTTTGGCACGGCACACAGTAAAATACCTACAGCTGAAGGATAAGACCTAGCTTTCAAGGAGTCACATATGAAATAATCAGAACTTTCTATAAGACCATAGGACACTTTCCTGTGTGACATTAGGTGGGTCGTGACATTTCTAAGAGCTCAGAAAAGGCGTTGCCACCAGACATGGCTAGAAGACAACTGAGACTATGAGGCTGCCTGGAGAGACACACAGGCTGAAGGGAAGACGGGCGGGGTAAACTCTGAAGAACATGAACGTTACACACTGAGGCAAGACGTGGAAGTCTGGGAAGAAACGTTGCTTTTTTTTTTTTTAATTACCTCTAGGGAAGCTATGTTTATATATCTTTTTATCATTCTACTAGTGAAGCTATGTTTATATATCTTTTTATCATTCTACTAGTGTAGCGGTTTTAAACTTATGATCCAGAGTGTGTGTGTGTGTGTGTGTGTGTGTGTGTGTGTTAGGCATAAAATGAAAAATGTTCAATGAAATGAAATCTACTCTCACTATTAGTAAGATGTGCTCTAATAAATATTAGAGCATCTTCTAAAAACATTGTTGTTAAGGTATAACTGATGTACAAAGAACTGACCATATTTACTACGTACAATTTAATGAATTCAGACATATGCAAACATCAGTGATACCATTGCCAAACCTCGGAGAGTTTCCCTTTGTTTACTTTGTTGGCTTTGTGCTAAGAACCCTTGATGTGAGACGGCCCTTCCCATAAACCTGGAATTGCACAGTACCCTATAGTCTACGATAGGCACTCTGTTGTGCAGCAGATCTCCAGAACTTATCCATCTGTGTTGTGGAAACTTTACACCCACTGGAGAGCACCCCCATCTCTCTCCCACTGGGCCCTGGGTAACCATGATCACTTTCTCTGCTTCTGAGTCTGTTAGATACACCACGGAAGCGGAGTCGCGCAGTGTTTGTCTTTCGGTGACGGACCTACTTCATTAGCATAATGTGCTCCAGGCCCGTTCACATCGTTGCAAATGGCAGGATTTCCTTAATTTTCAGGACTGAACAATATTTTATTTTATTCACAGTTCATAGTGTATTTTATTCTGTTCTATTCTATTCTTCTATTCTGTTCTATTCTATTCTATTATTCTGAAAAAGAATGGTGTACAATCTGCTAAATTGATTTTTCAACCACTGATTGTTTATGACCTGCAGTTTTATTTTTATTTTTTAAAAATATTTTTATTTATTTATTTATTTATTTATTTATTTATTTATTTATTTATTTGACAGAGAGAGAGATCACAAGTAGGCAGAGAGGCAGGCAGAGAGAGAGGAGGAAGCAGGCTCCCTGCTGAGCAGAGAGTCCGATGCGGGCCTTGATCCCAGGACCCTGAGATCATGACCTGAGCCGAAAGCAGAGGCTTTAACCCACTGAACTACCCAGGCTCCCGTGACCTACAGTTTTAAATAAAACATTTAAAATAGGGGGCGCCTGGGTGGCTCAGTCATTAAGTGGCTGCCTTTGGTTCAGGTCATGATCCCAGAGACCTGGGATCGAGCCCCGCATCAGGCTCCCTGCTTGGGGGGAACCCTGCTTCCCCTTCTCTCACTCCCCCTGCTTGTGTTCCCTCTCTGGCTGTGTTTCTCTCTGTCCAATAAACAAAACCTTTTAAAAAATACGTTTAAAATGGTAACTTATAAGCAGTGCATTTGATCTTCCTAGTTGTCAGTGTAAAAAATGCAACATAGGTCTTGACTCTTGCTTTATAAATTAGCACATTCTACTCCATTTTTCTATATATTATTTTACCATTTTTAAATTATACTTTGATATATTATTCTTGATCTTTACTGTTAAATCTATTTTTCTGAATTTTATATATTCTGCTAAATTACCTTTGATCAATAAATATATTAACAATATACCCAATTTTGTAATACGTATGTATGTATATATACACCCATATGCTTGTGTGTATGTATGCAGAAGACCAGAAAGGTATATATTTAAAGATTTACATTATTTCATAGTCTTTGTATTTTAGGAGGTTTTAATTTCTTTTTGAGCTTTTCTATAGTTATTATGTTTTAAATGAAGCATCAGTGATAATTCTAATCAGTAATAAAGTCAGAAAATAAAAAATAACATTAAGAAAATTCACAGATATTATTGTTGACTTATACAATTTTTAATATTTTTGCAATCACAACTATGTTTTACCTGGTTATATATTCCGTATCTTTAACAGAGAAGGTTCTTTCATCCTCTCTGCAAGTGTTAATGATGTCTGCACAGTGCTCATTCCTCTCAACAAGAGTCTGTGTCCTTTCTCATCTCCATTCAGGAAGGGGCTAAATATCATCTCGAGTGTGAGCACACGCACTCAGGTAATACTGCTTTTCCTGGTCTTGAATATTTGGAATCACCCACCATGGAGGGAAACTATGGTTTCTAGATTTAGGATATCTAGGACAATCACCCACCATCGAGGGAAACTATGGTCTTTAGATTTAGGATATCTAGGACAATCACCCACCATCGAGGGAAACTATGGTCTTTAGATTTAGGATATCTAGGACACCCTGGTATCAAGTAGGCTGTTACTGGGGCAAACAAGTGAGATTTGAAAATCAAGCAGTCTCATGCTTTTATTTTCTTTTTTGGGGGGGAATACCTATATGAAGTCAAATCCTATTAAAACATACATTTCTCGGGACGCCTGGGTGGCTCAGTTGGTTAAGCGACTGCCTTCAGCTCAGGTCATGATCCTGGAGACCCGGGATCGAGCCCCACATTGGGCTGCCTGCTCGGCGGGAAGCCTGCTTCTCCCTCTCTCACTCCCCCTGCTTGTGTTCCCTCTCTGCCTGTCTTTCTCTCTGTCAAATAAATAAAATCTTTAAACAAACAAACAAACAAACAAACAAATACATTTCTCATAGGGTTGATGCTCCAAAATAAAACTTACACCATGAAAAAATTCTTTCATATTTAGAGATCAGAATCTATTCCCATTTTTCTTGGTCTTAATGATTTAAATTTTAAGTTCTTACATCTCATTTTTTTGTTCATGTGAACTGTATCTTTGTCTCTCTTGTGTACATCCAACCTCCAACAGCAGAGTCAAGGGTTTCATGGGAAAGCCTATGACAAGGAGCGAAGCAGTATTCCCTAAGGGTGAGCCCCCAGGCCACCTGCATAGCCATGGGCCTCACTCTAGGCCTGTAGACTCAGAGTTTCTGGGTGTGGCACCCAGGGTTCTGCATCTTTTATAAGTCTTTCTTTTCCATTAGCACCCCTTGTGACTAATATGTAACTTAGACATCAAAACCCAGCCTCCTAAAGGGAAAAGTAACAAAGACAAATCATTGATTTATAAATGATAAAACCCCCACTAAAGCCCTAGTATGGCCAATGACTAATTCTATCCCTTTGGGGTAAACTTCATCATCACTTTAAATGATAATTTTCTCAGGGCTTCTGGGTGGCTCAGTTGGTTAAGTGTCTGCTTTCTGCTCAGGTCATGATCTAGGGTCCTGGGATCGAGCCCCACATGGGGCTCCTGAATGGGGTCCCTTGCTCCATGGGAAGCCTGCTTCTTCCTCTTCCACTTCTGCTTATCTCCCCTCTCTCCCCGTGTCTCTCTCTGTCAAAGTATGAAGTGATGTTTCCTTCTGCCTCATTGGGGCAGAGACTAGGCAGATGTCCATTTAAGTGTCCGTTAGGCACACAGCTAAACCATCTCTCCTTCTCTGCTTTCAGGTATGGTTATGTTACTGAATCCCAGTGAATGGAATGTGAAAAAATATGTGTGGCCTTTAAAATACTTTCCTTGTGATCCTCCATGCTTTCTCTTATCTTTCTACCATGTGAATGTCCCAAATGCCCTTAGACTACCCTGACCCCAGTTGCCTCTAGCCTTGGATTGCACTTTAGGTGAACAAGAAATAAATATCTATTGTCTCAAGTCACTGAAATCTTGGGATTTATCTATATATCAGCCAGTTTTTACCTGAATAAACATATTGCCCTCATTAAGCACAGGGAATATTTGTTTGCATTTGTATGATAAAAGAACTTTTTCCTTGCCCAGAAGGTGACAATATGACAATGTTTCTCAGGAATATGGACAAAATAATCTGCTCTTTAATTTCTAAGGGTTGTCATGGGTATGAAGCTATCTGTTTCAGCTCAAATGTCACCTCCTTAGGGTTCCCGGCCTTTCTATTCAAATTATTCTATCTACACACCCCCAAACTTGGTAATGTAATTTCTTTATTTCAGGTAATATATTTTTTAATGAAAGTGATTAATTTTGAGAATTGATTATATTTTCTGCTGCTTTGTCTAGTATCTTCCTCTCTCACGAAAATGAAAGTTCCATGATAGCAGGATTCTTTGTCTTGGCCACAGATATATTCTCAGAGCCTAGGACACATGTTGATACAGAGTCAGCATTCAGTTGCTTTAACAAATCTTTCTGTCTAAGTCAATAAATGTCTGTCATGTTGAGCTCCACGGATGACTTCTTGGTCATTCCATGGGGTTGTTGTCTAAGTCCATGTGTTTTCAACTCATTCCATAATTTTTCCTGTGCATTTGAGAGGTCCTTTGAATTAGGAGGCTGAGCTGGGACTAAAGTAGGGTAGGAAAGATAAAAGGAAAAGGAGGTTAAGGAAGACCCCTGAGAGGCACTAGGAAAAGGATTCTGAGGTGAGTGTGTGCCTTCACGGAGAGTGAGAATGCATGTTTGTGTATTCATGTGCATACACACATGTGTCTAAGACAGATAGGAACATAATATTCAGGGCTTATTCCCTAATTGGAAGTTTCTCAGTTAATTAGTATAGAGCATTGCATGTGCCTTATCCTGATGAAAAAAATGCTTTTAATGATATATTTATACTCCCCATATTATAATAGAAAGCTAACATCTAACTGAGGTTTTGCCTAAGTTAAATGCTAAATCCTCATTTTCCTCCCAATTTCTAGAAGAGAACTTCTTTACATTTGGGTAAAACTGGGCCTTTAGAATTCCCCCACCCGTTTTCCTCATTTAGTGTTTTTTTGCAGCCTATTCAATGAGGAAGATGTAATGTGTTGGGACACTAGGTTCTAAATTCTGTATGATTTTATAAGTGACTAAGCAGATTCCAAAACTTCTGTGGCTCCACTTCCAAGAGCCTTGGTTTCTGCCTCTTCTCAGCATTTTTGTAGAGGTTCCTCATTGCAAAGATGCTGCTATACAGACTTGTGTTTATTTTTATTTATTTTTATAATAATTTATTATATTTTATTTTTTCAGTGTTCCAAGATTCATTGTTTATGCCCCACACCCAGTGCTTCATGCAGTACCTGCCTCAATACCCACCACCAGGCTCTCCCATCCCCCACACCCTCCCTTCCAAAACCCTCAGTTTGTTTCTCAGAGCCCAAAGTCTCTCATGCTCATTCTCTCTCTCTCTAATTTACCCCCCAGTTCATATTTCCTTTCCTTCTCTCAATGTCCCTCAGTTTTTTCCTTATGATCCACAAGTAAGTGAAATCATATGAAATTGACTTTCTCTGCTTGGCTTATTTCACTCTGCATAATCTCCTTCAGTCCTGCCATGTTGCCACAAAAGTTGGGTATTCATCCTTTCTGATGGAGGTGTGAAGTCAGCCACAGACTTGTGTTTAAAACTCCAGTTTCTGGAAAATAAACAACAAATTAAGCCAACCCCATACACAAGAAGGGAAATAATTAAGATTAGAGCAGAGATCAATGATTAGAAACTAGAGATACAGTAGAACACATCAACAAAACTAGAAGCTGGTTCTTTGAAAGAATTCATAAGATCAATAAACCATTGGCCAAACTAATCCCAAAGAAAAGGGAGAGGATCCAAATTAATAAAATTATGAACAAAGGGGAAGAGATCATGACTAACAACAAGGAAATATAAACAACCACCAGAAATTACTATCAACAGTTATAAGCCAATAAGAAGACTGAAACAGGGGCGCCTGGGTGGCTCAGTTGGTTTAGCGGCTGCTTTCAGCTCAGGTCATGATCCTGGAGGCCCGGGATCAAGTCCCACATCGGGATTCCTGCTCGGCGGGAAGCCTGCTTCTCCCTCTCTCAGTCCCTCTGCTTGTGTTCCCTCTCTGGCTGTGTTTCTCTCTTTCAAATAAATAAATAAAATCTTTAAAAAAAAAGAAAAAAAAAGAAGACTGAAACAGGAAGAAATTGGCAATCTGAATAGACCAATATCTAGTAATGAGATTGAAGCAGTGATCAAAAACCTCCTAAAAAACAAGAGCCTGGGACCGGATGGATTCCCTGGGGGAATTCTACCAAAAATTCAAAGAAGAAATAATACCTAGTCTCTTGAAGCTGTTTCAAAGAATAGAAAAAGAAATAAAACTTCCAAACACTTTCTATGAAGTCAGCATTGCTTTAATCCCCAAACCAAAGACCCCATCAAAAAGGAGAACTTCAGACCAATACCCCTGATGAATGTGGATGCCAAGATTCTTAACACAATCCTAGCTAATAGGATCCAACAGTACATTAAAAAGATTATCCACCATGAGCAGGTGGGTTTTATCCCTGGGATGCAAGGATGGTTCAACATTCCCAAATAAATCAACATGATAGAACAAATCAATAAGAGAAGAAAGTGGGACCATATGGTCCTCTCAATTGATGCAGAAAAAGCATTTGCCAAAATACAACATCGTTCTTGATTAAAACTCTTCAAAGTATAGGGATAGAGGGAATATTCCTCAACCTCATAAAATCTATCTACAAAAAAATTACAGCAAATATTATTCTCAATGGGGAAAAACTGACAGCTTTTCCACTAAAATCAGAAAAAAGACAAGGATGTCCACTCTCACCACTATTACTCAATATATTGTTAGAAGTCCTAACAACAGCAATAAGACAACAAAAAGAAGTAAAACGTATTCAGATTGGCAAAGAAGAAGTCAAACTCTCTCTCTTCTCAGATGACATGATACTCCATGTGGAAAACCAAAAGACTCTATCCCCAAACTACTGGAACTCATTCAGTAATGTGGCAGGATACAAAATCAATGCACAGAAATCAGTTGTTTTCTTATACACTAACAATGAAAATATAGAAAGGGAAATCAGAGAATCGATTCCATTTACTATAGCACCAAAAAACACAAGATACCTAGGAATAAACCTAACCAAAGAAGGTAAGGATCTGTACTTGAGAAACTATAGAACACTCATGAAAGAAATTGAAGAAGACACAAAAAGATGGAAGAGCATTCCATGCTCATGGATAGGAAGAATAAACATTGTTAAAATGTCTATACTGCCCAGAGCAATCTCTACTTTCAATGCCATCCTGACCAAAATTCCACCAACATTCTTAGATTATTGGAACAAACAATCCTAAAATTTATATGGAACCAAAAAAGACCCTGAATTGCTAAGGAATTGTTGAAGAAGAAAAACAGAGCTGGGGGCATCACGTTACCTGATTTCAAACTTTATTACAAAGCTGTGATCACCAAGACAGCATGGTACTGGCACAAAAACAGACAAATAGATGAATGGAACAGAGTAGAGGGTCCAGATATGGACCCACAAATCTATTGTCAAATCATCTTCGACAAAGCAGGAAAAAATATCCAGTGGAAAAAAGACAGTCTCTTCAATAAACGGTGCTGGGAAAATTGGACAGCTCCATATAGAAGAATGAAACAAACTACTCTTATGCCAAACACAAAGATAAATGAACTACTCTTATGCCACACACAAAGATAAACTCAAAATGGATGAAAGACCTCAGTGGGGGACAGGAATCTATCAAAATCCTAGAGGAGAACATAGGCAGTAACCTCTTTGACATCGGCCGCAGCAACTTCTTTCAAGACATGTCTCCAAAAGCAAAGAAAACAAAAGTGAAAACAAACTTTTGGGACTTCATCAAAATAAAAAGCTTCTGCACAGCAAAGGAAATAGTCAACAAAACAAAGAGGCAACTCACAGAACGGGAGAGGATATTTGCAAATGACACTACAGACAAAGGGCTGATATCCAAGATCTACAAAGAACTACTCAAACTCAACACCCAAAAAGAAGATGATCACATCAAAAAATGGGCAGGAGACCTGAAGAGGCACTTCTCCATAGAAGATATACAAATGGCTAACAGACACATGAAAAAATGTTCATCATCATTAGCCATCAGGGAAATTCAAATCAAAACCACACTGAGATACCACCTTACATCAGTTAAAATGGCTAAAATTAACAAGACAGGAAACAGCAAGTGTTGGAGAGGCTGTGGAGAGAGGGGAACCCTCTTACACTGTTGGTGGGAATGCAAGCTGGTGCAGCCGCTTTGGACAACAGTGTGGAGATTCCTTAAAAAATTAAAAATAGAGCTACCCTATGACCCTGCAATTACAGTATTGGGTATTTACCCCAAAGATACAGATGTAGTGAAAATAAGGGCCATATGTACCCCAATGTTCACAGCAACAATGGCCACAATTGTCAAACTGTGGTAAGAGCCATGGTGCCCTTCAGCAGACAAATGGATCAAGAAGATATGGTCCATATACAGAACGGAATATTATGCCTCCTTCAGAAAGGATGAATAGCCAACTTTTGTAGCAACATTGACAGGATTGGAAGAGATTATGCTGAGTGGAATAAGCCAAACAGAGAAAGTCAATTATTATATAGTTTCACTTACTTGTGGAGCATAAGGAATAACATGGAGGACAGTGGGAGAAGGAAAGGAAATGTGAGCTGGGGTAAATAAGAGAGGAAGATGAAGCGTGAGAGAACTTTGGACTCTGAGAGTCAAACTGAAGTTTTGGAAGGGAGGGGGCTGGGATATTAGTGAGCCTGGTGGTGGGTACTGAGGGCACGTATTGCATGGAGCACTGGGTGTGGGGCATCAACAATGAATCTTGGAACACTGAAAAATAAAATAAAATAAGTAAGAGAAAAGAAAAGAAATGAAATGAAATAAAATAAAATTGAAATATGTTGTTTTCCATGTTTCTTGAAACATTCAGATTTTTTCAAATCAATAAAAAATATTGATTTCATCAATCTAAAGCAAGCAAGCAAGCAAGCAAGCTCTGGTTCCCTATCCACTCCCACACATTTGGAATGGGTGAGCTGTCCGTGGTGCTGAAAAGTTGACTGGGAAATTCTCTGTCTTTGCATGTTTTCTGCAGCAATGTGCACTTCAGAAAGTGGCCTGCTGGGGCAGGTTGATCTATTGGCAGCAACACCGTTGTGGTTGTATATTCATACCTGTGATTTAGAAAACTCACCACTTGTCCTGTTTTCCAGCATTAGATGAGACTAATCCGAAACATGAGAATTAAGATCTAGACTTGTTGGAAACATTACTAAAGTGTGTGTTTCTGTTCCTGGATACTTTAATCTCCAAGTTTCTGAAACTAGGCTTTTAAACTCTAATAAAACAATATAAGAATTGACCTATTTAAAAAAAGAAGAAGAAGAAGAAAAAAGAAATTGCTCCACAGTGTGCTCACATAACTATTTATCTTTAGTCCCAGCCAGAGCAACTACTGAAAATTCTAACCCCAACCACAAGCTCCATCAATTCAGTAAGGTCAATCTCTGACTTGCAATTAAAGAGAATTCCAGAAATGTTCTAGTATTTTGCACATAAGGAAGTCCAAGATCTCATCAAAAGACTTTTCCTTGTTGGCTTGACACTGACCTATGAAAGAGGAAGTAACCTAGTAGAAGACAGTGCGGTAGAATAGAGAACAGCAAAGCGTTTAGAATTTATTTATAGTCTTCCTTTAATCAAAAACTCTAATAGGGGCGCCTGGGTGGCTCAGTTGGTTAAGCCACTGCCTTCAGCTCAGGTCATGATCCTGGAGACCCAAGATCGAATCCCACATCGAGCTTCCAGCTCTGCGGGGAGTCTGCTTCTCTCTCTGTTCTTCTCCTCCTCATGCTCTCCCTCTCTCACTCTCTCCCAAATAAATAAGTAAATAAAATATTTAAAAAAAACCTCTAATAATAATGAGCTACATATGTGAACCACATAATATCCACCTGACCATATTACTGTTGGAAGCCTTGGAGTGTGTGTGTGTGTGTGAGTGTGTGTGTATGTGTGTCTGTATGTGTGTCTGTATGTGTGTGTAGGTGTGTGTGTAGGTGTGTATGTGTGTGTGTGTGTGTGTGTGTGTGTGTGCATATCCATGATTTGGAAGTGTGAAAGAAATAGCTTAATTAATGGTATAACTGGGAAATGATGTTTTCAGTATCTGTGATATACTTAATCCAGACCTAAACCTAAATTTAAAGGTGAATTTTTAGATATGTTATTTTTTATGCTGAGAGGAATGAAATTAATGGGCTTTCTGTGAATAAGGTGAGTTTGGGGGCAGGAGCAGTGGTGGTCCACAAGCACTGTTTTAATGAAACAAGATTCAAGTAAAGGAAGCAGTTTGAGTAATCAAACAAGACAATAGGATGATTTTCTCAGCCTAGAGTGTTCCTCGATCTGTTAGGAATACATTAACTGCCCAGCAGTATCAAGTGGAAGATAACTACAAGTAGGAAGCATTTTTTAGGGGCTGATGAAGATAATGTCTGAATTTAGTCTTCATTTTTTTCAGAAAATGCAACAACAAAAGATTGGGAAACACTTCATGATCCAGGTTAGGACTACCATAAAAGGCATCATTATCAAATATAGTCTCATCCATTGTTATATATTTTACTGCTTACATATAGCTGATCCACATGGCAATCCTGGAAGACTTCAGTCTTTATTCTACACATAAGAAAACTAGGGCTTATGAAGATTAAGTGGCCTGCCCAAAGTCATGAAGTTAGTAAATATGAATCTAGAATGGAGACAAAAATTTTTTACTTCAAAACACTGATCTTTTTGTTACATTATAGTCACACTATTAACTAAAGTAAAACTTTACTTTAAATTTTCATTTGAGCTTCTTTCAATGGCAAGGGCAAAGATTTAGCAAATTTGTGAATTATTAACTCCACACTGATGGAAAAAGAGTAATTTCAGAAGTTTTAGACTCCTTCTATCCCTCTAAATTCAAGCCTAACATTTAATCCAGTTATAATAGTTAATGTTTTTTTGAGTATCAGCTATATTCCAAGCACTGTGGAAAGTGCTTTGTAAGCATTATATTATTTAATCCTTAACAACAATTCAATGCAGTAGGTATTACTAGTATCCCCTCTTGGCAACAAGGACAGTGATTTGGACAGGTTCAGTGACTTGACAAGAACAAGTCACTAGGGAAAATAATAGCAATGTTTGTTGAATACTCACAACTTGGCAGGCATGGCTCAAAGCATATTGCAAGTCCTAGTGTAAGGGCCTATTTAGATGTCCAAGCCATCATCTGAGCATCTTGTACTCAGAAAAACAGCTCTAGGAAATATGGGCAAACAACTCCTGGAAAACAAAAGCAAGCCAGATTGGGGGAGATGCTCAATCAGTTAATGCCCAACCTCCCATCTGGGAGCAATGGAGATACAAATTAAGAATGAACAGCGATGGACATGCAAATTAAGAATGAAAGACAGTTACAGGTACATGGGACCAGGTGGGAATGCCCAAATGCCCTCAACCTCTGGGTTCCAAGAGCAATGTAGATGCAAATTAACTCTGGTTTGTGAGTTTGTCCCATAAAAGCTAACCTGAGAAATTGTGGTGGGGGGGTCGTTCTCCCCTGAGAGGTGACCCTGGCAAGGCCAGTGAAATTCTGATGCTTGGCATGAAATAAAGCTTTGCTTGACCTTTGCTTTTATATCAGGCTCGTTCCTTTGAACTGGACTATATTACTAGGTCACTTAATACATTGTACACCCAAAATAGAGTATTTTGGCTTGGACAGAGTATCTTGGTTTACTCCTGTTGTTTCAGCATCATTATCAGTAGATCCTCTCTTTAACAGGTGCCCTTGTTTGAAGGATGAAAGTATTTGGTCACCCTGCTTAGAAGCCAGGTACTCTTACTATTTCCCTCTTGCAGATGAGTGAAATGAGGTGGAGAGAAGCTAAGTAACTTACCCTAAGCCATCTAACTGAAAATCCATCAAGCCGTAACTCAAACCCAGGTGGCTTAATGGATCTTCTTCATAGCCCTCATGTTCCTAACAGTCTTCTTTACTTGTCTTCCATTACCACCACCTTTGTAGAGCAGCCAGTTCCTGTCCTAAAGTGTTCTTAGATTCTTCTCACAGAGAGTGGTCCCTATCCTGATGTCAGACCCCCTTTATCTTCCAAACAGACAAACAAAAAACATTTTAAACTTCATTTCTTCACAACCCTCCCAGGGAATAAGAGATAATCCAAGGGGAAAAAAAGAGGCAATCAAAAAAGCATTATTAATATTTTTAATATATATTGCTTCCTTTAATCTAATCCTTAAAACTACTCTATGGGTTATATACCATAATTTCTATTACCCCAAGGAGAAAACAGACTTAGAGAGGTTAAATAACTAGCCCAAGCTTTCATAGTCAGGAAATTGGGGAACCAGAACTTCCCTCATTTCTGCCTTGTTCCCAAATCCAGGCAGTTTCATTATGAAATCTACCTTCAACCATAAAATGATCTTCAAAGTCCAGCCACAGCTCCTAGACTGTAATTATTTCAACTTAATAATAAACTTTTATCCAATTTGATGTCCACGTACTCTTTCTAAGGTTTACAGGGTCACATATATGCTTCTAAGCTGGGGAACCCAAGTGCCTTTGCCCTGTGATGATTTCAGGCATCGTGACAGTCTCATTAGGGTTGCAAGCCCTTCTGAATATGATGGGATCCAGTCCCTGAGATAATTGTGGAGAGCCTGGAGATAGTCTTACACACAGGTCCTGTGCCAGGGAGTGGCTTCCTCGCCTCCATCATCTCCCCAAGTTTCAATTCAGACCATTGCTGCTGCTCACAGTGACCTGAGATGCAGGCCCTGGGCCCTGGGTCCGATGCCATGCAGACCAAGTGCCATGCTGATTAACAGGGGATGGTGTGTCTACCGTTTCATACTCCACTAAGGAAAGATGAAGCAGGCTGAGCTTGCAAATGATGGCAATAATGAGGTTCCGGTTATCTAACCCTGACTTTCTCTCCCCTGCTCCCCACCTGCTGTTTCTCTGAGGGCCTTGCAAGTGAGTCCAAGTGGATTCTGACATGTTGGACATGCTTCAGCCACTGTGCGAAGCCTGGTCTGTGGAGGCAGGGCTGGGGTAAAGCCATTTTCCTTACAAACCCAGGGGACTTGCTGTGTGACTGTTCCGATTCTCCCTTTGGGAGGTGAGGCTCAAAGTCCTTCTCTCTGTATTTCTTAATGAGGCAGCGACGCTCAGGGATGATCTCTATGTGGATTGCTGAAGCATAAAAGATACCAAGTGGGTGTTTTGAGAGGAAAATGAAAGGTTTTTTTTGTGTTCTGGCAGCTAATGAAATCAGAAAGAGAAATGGAACTCACCCAATGTTGAGAGAATGGGAAAAAAATACTCAGATTAATTTTTTTACAAAATGAGAGCAGCTCACTGAAATGTCAAAATATCTTTTCATTTAGGTTAAACAAAGGGAAGGGATAATGTGGTTTCAGTCGCATTTGTTGGCCAAAAATCTTGAAGCTGTGTTCATCCTATCTATAATTTTTATGGTAATTTTGCCATTCAAATTGACTATGAAAACTCACATCTGTGCAAGATGTTAACATGAATTACAACTGGATGTAGAACTACGCTTATGGAGTAGAGCATGAGCCTGCATATACAGAACTGTGCCCATGATGTGTATGTTATGGGATCATAAGGGTACAACATGCCAATGATCAAGCTCAGCTTGCTTCTCGTGGCAAGGATAAACACTTAGCAAATGTGTGAATTATCTCTGTGTCTCAACTCAACACAGCCTGAGAAAGGGAAATTTCCAGAAACTGGGCCACAAATTCCACACCCGGAATGTTCATGAGCTTCTAGCAATGAAGCAATTAATGAAAGCTTTTCAGCTGAAAATGTGAATTGAAGCTGTTTCTATTTATTTAGCTACAATTTCCTTAAGTCCACTCCATTTGCTGTCTTCCTCTTTGGCTTGCTTCTTCTTGAACTTCTGGCCCCTATTAATTCTTATTGCTCTTCCTTGTGGAACTTTGTTTCATTATAAAATAAAAATATTAAAAATATTTCTAATCTTTCCTAAAATAAAATCAGACATTGTTCTTGATAACAGGACTGTGCTTGCAGGCTTTCAGGCTTGAGGCCTCTTTTGAGGCCTTGGTCCCCAAGTCCCCCCCACTGCAGAGGTTCACCCCTTCCACCTGCTTCCTGAACCCTTCTCCAGGGATGTATGCTTTCAGCCACAGCCTGCCCCACTTCTCACCACTCCACCAAACTTCAGGCTTAATTCTTCAAGTTATGCAACGGTGATAAGAATTGTCCAAGACTAGTACTCTTCACCCCGTTTGCTTTCAGTTTTGAATGATGATAGTGCCTGTGTTGGTAATTTCCTGACCTCAATTCAGGGACTGACCTCCCAACTGCCCAGTAATAATCCCCTCCCATGACCACACGTTGATAAGTTCTACTTGCCCACTCTCTGCCCACAGCTTTCTTTCCTTTGCTTCATTTCAGGCTTCAATTTGATTTTTTTTTTTACTTTAAATTTATTTTATTTTTTCAGTGTTCCAAGATTCATTATCACATTATCTGGACCATGGTTCTGTGAGCCCCTAACTTTCTCTAAATGTTCTCTAAAGGTTTAGACACCTGAAGCCAGTCCATCAAAGATCTCTGTGACCTCCTCCCTAATTTCCAAATCCTTCTCCTTCTTCATCCCATTTGATCCCTTATTTGTACCTCTAGCTGGCACCTTCTATAATGAAAATGCCTTCTCCTCTGGCTCTTCTGTTGTATCTCACATATTCATCTTCTTCCTCTTCCTGTCAGCTGGCTTGAATACCTCCTCTTCTCATTGTGTGCAAAGGGCTTCGTTCTGGGTCATTTTCTGGTTTTCCTTGCTTCTTCTTTTTTTTTTTTATTGTTACTAAAAATTTTTTTTCCAGTGTTTCAAGATTCATTCCCCATTCCCCACACCCAGTGCTCCATGCTTTAGGTGTCCCCAGTACCCACCACCAGGCTCTCCCATCCCTCCACCCCCTCCCTCCCAGTCCCTCAGTTTGTTTCTGTGTTCAAAGTCTCTGTTGTTTCGTTTCCCTCCCTGGATTACCCTAGTTCCCATTTGCTTTCCTTCTGCCACTGTCCTCCAGTTTGCCCCTCATGCACCGCAAGTAAGTGAGACCATGCGATACTTGACTTTCTCTTCTTGGCTTATTTCACTCAGCATAATCTCTTCCAATCCAGTCCATGTTGCTACGAAAGTTGGGCATTCATCCTTTCTGACGGAGGCGTAGTATTCCATTGTATATATGGACCACATCTTCTTTATCCATTCATCTGTTGATGGGCACCTTGGCTCTTTCCACAGTTTGGCGATTGTGGCCATTGCTGCGATGAACATTGGGGTGCATATGGCCCTTCTTTTCACTACATCCGTATCTTTGGGGTAAATGCCCAGTAGCGCAATTGCAGGGTCATAGGGTAGCTCTATCTT
>PITA01025966.1:0-23456 GCA_004023965.1 Spilogale gracilis
AGTGTAAGAGGGTTCCCCTTTCTCCGCAGCCTCTCCAACACTTGTTGTTTTCTGTCTTGTTAATTTTGGCCATTCTGACTGGTGTAAGGTGGTATCTCAGTGTGGTTTTGATTTGAATTTCCCTGATAGCTAGTGACGCTGAACACTTTTTCATGTGTCTGTTAGCCATTTGTATATCTTCTACGGAGAAGTGCCTCTTCATGTCTGTTTTATGTTAGGTTATGTCGCTTGCCTAAAGCTCCAGAGCTGGTAAGCATCGGGGTAAGGATTCAAACCCAAGTGCTTAACCCTTATCCTGGCCACCGCCAGGATAGGCCTTGACTGTGCAAGCAGCTATGGCCATGGAAAGAGAGCATGTGGCAGTCACTGGCAGACAGTCTATGTTCTGGGGCATGAGAAGGCAGAGAGAAAGAATACAGACATGGCAAAGGCCAGAGCCAGGAGGTAAGAAATGTGTGGTGTTCCAGAGCCGCGGTCATCACATGTCTGGCAGCATGGCCCCCCTTCTAAACTGCTCCGGTCCCTGGAGTATTCTGGGCAGGCCTCTGCTGCACTGGGAACCACCAATGTCTGAGGGCTGGTAGTTCCCTTACTGAACACCAGATGTATTCCAGGCACTGAACTAGCAGCTTAACATGCATTATCTTGTTTGTTTCTCATAAGAAAACTATTTTAGCTTCTATTTTGTAGATTAAAAAAAACAGGCTCCAAGAGGAAATGGGACTCGCCCAAGGCATACAACTATGAGAGCACCAAGATTTGTACTCAGGGAAAGTCTGACCCCAAAGACTATCATGTTCCCTGTCCACTCTACTGACGATAACACTTCAGGTTCTAGTCTTGGGTCCTTCCTTCTCTATTTTCCTAGGGGAGGATCCTTGCCCATCAAGGAATGAAGGCTAAGCTGACCCTCACTTAGGTCTGTCATCAACACCCTTCCCAACACTCCTCCCTCCCTATGCCTCCTTCAGAAAGAAAATAACCTATCAGTCCCTGGACCTGTAGGTTGATGGACGATTTTCCTCCAACTGTGACCTGGTCTGGCTATTTCCTCCCCTTTCATGAACTCCCAGGGAGCAAGGTCACTTGGGAATAGGCACAAGATTCAGAATCTGGAAGCCTGGGTTACAGGCGTGGCTCCTTGGCTCATGGATGTAATATTATGAGCAAGCCTCAATTTCCTCTTAGGGTTACAGGGAGAGCCAAGTTTCACATGATGCATGTGAAATGCTTTGTGAACTGGAAAGCCCTATGTATCTATTCCACACTGCCAACCCATTCTCCCTTGTCAGTCAGGATTGAGTCCAGAATAACTGTTCCCAGTGTTGCTTCCTCCACATTAGGGGAGATGAAACTGTGGACAGGGAAGTCTGGACATCCATCAGAGGTTGGCTGCAAGCAGAACTGTCTGCCTGGCGAGCCTGCTGGAGTCCAGGCCAGGCAAGATGGCTGGAGTCTGTATGGGGCTTTGCAGCTTACAAAGTACCTTGGCATCTGTCATCTGGTTGCTTCACAGCCACCCTGTGAAGCAGGCAGGTGCACAGCATTATCCCTGCTGGTCAAAAGAAAAAAAGGGAGCCTTCAGAGGTGAATAAGTTGCCCAAAGTCATGTAGTTACTGAGTAGAGAGCTGGGCTCCTACCAGGTCTTAGGTCTCCTGGCCCAGAGCTGCCTCCAGCTTTTAACAGCGGGCCTGGGGTCCACGGCACAACTTCATCACAGCTTCATACTGCACTCAGCATATGTCATAGATCGGCTGACATAATGATGCATTGTATATATGTACAGTTATCTGTAAATTCTGTATAAATGAATAATGATATATAAATTATATAAATTAGGCATATAGTAATTTTTGTTTTGCAGGGTTTTGTTTTAATCTCAAATTGGGAACATCTGTTCAAACACTTTGGAAGACCCTTGAGAACCCCAATAGCCGTAAATACCGTGTCAATAGAGCCTAACAGTTAAAGCTGTCTGCTTCCCAACACAGCCCCCCTCCCTATTCCAGCTCAAAGCATTCAGATATGTTCAATTCACCTCACATAAGTTCAGATGTGGGGTCCCCTCCCCACCAGTGGGCTGGAAGGCCAGGAGGTCCCTTTAGGTGGACAAGTGGTCACAAGGCTGGTGTGGGGAATGCTCACAACCTCCACGAGTTCAAGTCCTAGCCTAACTACCATCTCTGTGGAAGGCTTCCCTGACTCCGCCAAACTGGTCAAGATGTCCCTTTTCTGTTACCCCCCCCCCCAGTGTCCAGTGATGAGCTCAATCATTCTATAGTGAATGTGAGTTGCTTGCATGACATCTCTTCTAGACAGGGAAAAACTGAGGCCAGGGACTGCATCTAGCTCATCTCCAACTCCCCGAACATAACCCTGGATAAATGCTTCAGAAGCAAGTGAGTGAGTGAAAAAAATGAATGAATCAATGGAAGATTCTTTACATCACCTCTAGCTCTGAAGTGCTCCTCTACTCCTCCTGTGTGTTAGAGAAAGGGAGAAGGCATGGCAATTAAAGCCAGAGAAATAATACTTTTAAAAAATAGCTTTGATAGAGAGGTTTTTTTTTAAAAAAAAAAGACTTTATTTATTTATTTGACAGAGAGAGAGAGGGAACATAAGCAGGGGGAGCAGCAGAGGGAGAGGGAGGAGCAGGCTCCCCACCAAGTAGGGAGCCCGATGCAGGACTCAATCCCAGTACCCTGGGATCACGACCTGAGCCAAAAGCAGACGCTCAAGTGATGGAGATACCCACGCACCCTGAAAGTTTTGTCTTTAAGGTCCCAGCTCTTAAAGGCTCCCAAATAGATGGTCCCATGGCACAGAGCATGGCTACAGAAGTGAGGTATGCTAATCTTCTCTCATATTCATGATCCTCTAAACTTGTTTAAGGACAGTGAATTATCTTTTTTCCATTCCTTACCAGCTCGCTAATACCCAAGCTGCAGTGGCCAAGTGTTTTCTATGCAGCAGTTTCAATTCATACACTTCCTTTGGGAACTACTTTTTTTTTTTTAATATACCTTAGGGCTTTCTCCTTGACCTATAAAACAGCACTGTGCACTCTGTGTTCTTTGGGGAGAGATCCTCTGGAACCTTTATTTGGAAAAGGGAATGTGTGCCAGAGCCTGTCGTCCTCAGTGGGAAGTTTGATTCATCTCACCAGGGAATGGTTGGAGGCTATTCCAGCTGGGCTTCCACTTCTTCCTTTAATGAAGTGGCACCTATTTGGATGATAAGGAGCCACTGAAAATTGGGAACATTTTACAAATGCAAAATGCCCTTTTATACAGAAATATATATCTTACTTTAGAATGTGTCCCGTAATATTTTTCTAATATAATAAGGATCCCTACAAGGGGTTTATAATAACTTGGGGAAATGTTTATGAAATAACATTAACTTTAAAAGCAGAATGTGAAATTATATATGCAGTGTGTCCTCAATTCTACACTTTTCAATGAAAAAGGTACATAGAAAAAAGAAAGGAGGCTTTCTCATTTAATCTTCACAACAACTCTGTGGCATTATTATGTAGAATTATTAAATAATTTGCCCAAAGCTGTATTATGTGCTGCCCAAGGTCACAATGCATGTATAAAAGTTGGATTCTGTATGTGTATTATATTCAGAACTGAATTTGGGAAAAGGGAGAGGTACTTGGAGCTCTCCTCTTTGAAACTGCCCTTCCCTAGGACCATGGAGTTTCATTTGGCCAAATGACTGGCTTTGGCCCATGACATGTGACTCAGATGATTTATAACTTTCAGGTAGAAACTTTAAGAGACAGTGTGCAATCTTCATGCTCTCTGTTGCCTTCCACCTAAAGATGGGGCAGTCCTCCAGAGAAAGTCCCAACTATTAAAGGCTGCCCTGTCTTTTGGATCCTAGAAGAATGACAGCATGAAGCAGAATTGATACATAGCAAGATCAAGAAATGGCTCGAAGTTGTTTTAAACCACTGAGATCTGAAGGACGTTTGTCACCACAACATACCACAGCAAAATCCGGCCTATTCTGACTGATTTGAAGGCATGGAACACTGAAGCTAGCGACAAATGATGTCTTACAGTTTAAATGGGAAGTGGTATGATACTATAGAGGAAGTTGTGTCTTAGAACCAGACCTGAATTTAACACAAGCCAAACTTGACTAAACTTATTTCCATACTTTAAAACAAGGATGATAATACATCATATAAAGAGCTGTTGTATTGGGGTGCCTGGGTGGCACAGTTGGTTAGGTGTCTGACTCTTAGTTTTGGCTCGGGTCATGATCTCAGGGTTGTGGGATCATGGCCCACATTGGGTTCCACACTCTGTAGAGTTGGCTTGAGACTTTCTCTCCCTCTCCCTCTCCCCACCCCCTTGCACACATGCATGTGCTCTCTCTTTTTCTCTCTTTCTCTAAAATAAATAAATCTTTCTTTAAAAAGAGTTACTGCATACAAAGCACCTGCCACTTGGAAAAAAAAGAGTAACTGATTATTATAAAAATTTTCCCCAGGGGTACCTGGGTGGCTCAGTCAGGTAAGCATTTGCCTTCAGCTCAGGTCATGATCTCAGGGTCCTGGGATTGAGCCCCACATTGGGCTCTCTGCTCAGCAGGAGTCTGCTTCCCCCTCTTACTTTCCTTCTGTGTTCTCGTTCTCTCTAATACATACAATCTTTAAAAAAATTTTCCCCATAATTTTTATGAAGATGCCCCAGTGCTAATGTGTGTGTTAAACAAGTATGGTTGTACCTTTTTGATTTTGAATTTATTTTTTCCACAATGAATAAAAGGTTGAACAAAAAAGTTGTGATGACTTTAGTTTTCCCTCTACCAAACACTAATAAATACACAATATATAACACTAATATATTCACATATTTCTAAGAGGAAAAACCAGTGGATGTCATGATTTAAAAATTCAACATTAATAAAAATTAATATGAAGATGAAATTAACAAAAGAAAATAACATTATTGAAAATCCATTTAACAAATATAATTGAAGTTTAATTGTGCATAACATTGGTCTAAGGAAATAATGGAATAACATTAAGAAATAATGGAATCTGGGGCACCTGGGTGGCTCAGTTGGTTAAGCGACTGCCTTTGGCTCAGGTCATGATCCCGGAGACCTGGGATCGAGCCCCATATTGGGCTCCCTGCTCGGCGGGAAGCCTGCTTCTCCCTCTCTCACCCCCCCTACTTGTGTTCTCCCTCTCACTGTGTTTCTCTCTGTCAGATAAATAAATAAATCTTTTTTAAAAAAAGAAAAAAAAGAAATAATGAAATCTAACCTCCTTTAAATCTAAATTCCTACTCTGGCAAATACACACTTCCTGTCCTCAACAGACTTTCAGTCTGAGAAAATTAAATACATCAAAAGATCCAATGGCAGCTGAAAGTCACATATGAATATATGCCAGAATTATTCCACTTGTAGCTCTCCTGCTTTATGAAATTTTAGAATATAACTGTCCTACTATTTCTTAGATTACATAATAAGTCTACACTTTTTTCTCTTCGACCCCCATACAAAAAAGAAACATTTGTGGATACATCAGATTGTGAATATTTCTTCATAATTTGATACATCTGAACAAAAATTAGATCATTAATTTGCAGATATTTCTATAGAGATTGGAAAATTTTCATCCTCTTTCCCAATGCCACATCACATCCTTCGACCTCCTTCTTAGGACTCCCCCAAGAGAGTAGAGTTGGTAATCTATCAGTCAGAGCTCATATTTTTACAGGCTGTCATGCCTTAAAATACAAAAGCATATGTATAATGCTTCTTTAAATCACAAACTTAAGGAGACATAAATTAAAGCTGTTATAAGAGATCCTACTGGCTCTCTTAACAAGTCCATCTCTTGGGCACTTGGGTGACTCAGTTGTTAAGCATCTGCCTTCAGCTCATGTCATGGTGCCAGCGTCCTGGGATTGAGCCCCACATCAGGTTCCCTGCTCGATGGGAAGCCTGCTTCTCCCTCTTCCACTCCCTCTGCTTGTGTTCCCTCTCTCATTGTGTCTCTCTCTGTTAAATAAATTAATAAAATCTTTTTTTTTTAAAAAAAGTCCATCTCTCCCTTGTCCAAGATCAACAGTGGGGAAAGAATCTCACTGGTAAATATGGCTGTGTCCCCCAGTCCCAGTAGATCTACAAGATTGGCCTTCCCATTAGGAGGGTACTAACCACATCAGTGGTCACGATGTTTGCTCTACAAGTGTTTCTCCCTCACCTTATGCCCAAAGTATGACTTGTTCTTCACTTGGGTGCCCCCAGAACACCCTAAGGAAGGCTTCTTTCCATTCAACAGTGTGGGCCCAGTCATAGGAAAACATGTGTGGATAGTTTCTCACCCTTATTACTGCTGCTGCTCCCTAGGACCCCCACACCCAACACACACACAAAGCCTCAGGCTCCTCAAGGAACCAACTTATCTTGCCCCACTCCAGTAGATACACCAATAGGAAGATCAAGTCTATGCCAGAGATCCTCCCTCAACCCCTACCCTCCAGGCTGTGACCCAAGGCAACTTGGGCTAGCCACCTGGGACTGCTTGCAGCAAACTGGATTATAAGGGCAGAGGAGAGGAGTGAAACCATATCCTCCTAGCCTTGCCCATTTAGCCACTAAGACAGGACAGACACTCGGTCACACTTATCAGCAGCTAGCAGCCCTCCTCATTTCACAAATTACTTCATCATAGTCTCCTCCCAAACCCAAACCATTTCTCCAACTTGGGAATTCTTTCCAGAAAGACATTCAATGTCACAGTCAGCTCATTGTTGCTTCATGTTACTGTCTCTTTAATAGCGTCTCCTACCTTCTATACTAGCCTGAGCAAAGATGTACAAAAACACTACTCTTGGGTTATTTTCATTCATTGTGTTGAGCTGCAAAGTCCTTCCAGTCAACACTCTTCCCTTCCAAACCTCCACACCCTGTGTGAAGAATTTCACACAGTAAAAGTTTGGTTTTCCACACTAAGAAACTAGTATTTGTAAAGTTCATAGATATTGAAAATTATAAATCAGGTAACTTTTCCTTTTTCTCCTTTATCTGCCAGAAAGCTCAGAGTCAAACTTACAGCTCAATTATGGAAACTAAGTTGGACTCACGTATCTACATCATGTTTCATCTAAATTTTTTAATTTATATTTCTCTCTTTTATTATACAGATTTCTATATGCATCAACTCTTGCAAACCCAGAAAGGAATACAGATGATACATGGATAGCTAACCAAGTGGAGAGAGAGAGATAATAAATAGATATTAATAGATCAAAAGAA
The DNA here is from genome assembly GCA_004023965.1 of Spilogale gracilis. NCBI lineage: Eukaryota > Metazoa > Chordata > Mammalia > Carnivora > Mephitidae > Spilogale > Spilogale gracilis. The sequence continues at coordinate 7,292 of PITA01025966.1, forward strand.
ATTTCCAACTCACTGGCCATCTATTCTCCAAGATTTCTTTACTGAGCGTTCACGATCTCCTGAGCAGTAAATTCTCTCCTTCACTTTTTGTCCTCACTCTGTACTACGTTTTCCCATTCAGAAAGTCACAGTCAGAGAGAAGGAATATTGTCCTTCAAGGGAAAATGGACACATAGCCTGTCACATGTTGTAGCAGTGGTCCAGGCAGGGCTGACCCAGGTCTCCTGATTTCCAGCATGATCTTTCCATTGCACTGTTCTGCTTTTTGTGCAGTTTACCATATGGAAAGTCCTCAGTTAAAGGCAGAGTTCATACTAACCACATAGTTTTTGAGTCCTATTCTCACCCTGCTTCCATCCTTTCCTGGGTCAGCGATTTTCTCTTCCCTTATCTTCTTGAACATGCTTACCTTTTACAGCACTCTCTTTCTCTTCCATTTTCAATCCTTCACTTGCAGGATTTTCTCTATTTAAAAAACAAAAACAAATACAAAGCCACAATGCTCTTACCTGCCCACCTGGCCCACTGCCACAGGTACTCAATAAATGTGTGTTCTCTTCCTCTATGCACTTCAACACATATTTAAATGCTCTTCTCCCTTCTCTGCCCCATTCCTGTACTTACAAACCTTTCTATATCCATTGACCTGTGAACTCTGCCAAATGGACCAGCAGAGAAAGAATAGATTCCTGTCAATGTCATTCTGGTGAGAAAAATTAGAAATAAAAAAAGGTAACAGTCTATTGGATTGGAATATCAAAAAGCATTCATTGTTTCCAATGTCCTTTCATATCTTCAGCATATTTAATGTTTGTGTTTGTATAACCAGGTAAAATTATGTCTGTCTGCTCTTCATCACTTGATTTTTATTGAAGAAACTTTACTTCAATAGGGTCACAAGAGAGAAGTTGATTGGTAATGGATATTTGTAGTAACCTCTTCAACATCCATTCCACTTGGGGATCCAAGTGATTCCAAGGAAACTAACTCTGTTCTCTGATGCCAAAAGTGAGCACACATCTTAAGTGTAAGCGAATCAGCACATTCCATCTCTTAGCCTAATCAAAATCTCTCTCTCCTCTGGGAATAGGAAGCCTAAAACTTCTCCAGTCATTTTACTACCACAAAGCAGACCAGCTTGATGATGAAGCCAAAATATAGAGAACTGCAAAAAAATGAAGCCAGGGCCCTGATGACATCATGAACCTCTAGATTAGACTTTACCTAAACCTAGACTTTATGGTTACATGAATTAATAAATTTTCTTTATTATAGAAGCTAATGTGTTACTTTCAGATAAAAGCTTCTTAACTAATATACTGATGATACCTTAAAATTCATGTAAAGTATACTTATTTTTGAGGCATAACAATAACTGTGATTCACCTCTGCTACTTACTCCCTGTCCAATATATTAAAGACGCCAAGCAGATGGAGAGTATGGTGGTGTGTGTCTATGTATGTGTATTTTCCCAAGTGATCAACACCAACAATCATCATTATCCCTATCATCACAGTGGATGAGGCCATCATATGTAAATCAAACTCAGATGACCAAAGTTTACAGCAACATTTGAAATTTAGTGTCTCAGAAGCATTTCATTTCAGTCCCATAAAAGTTATGGTATGCTGATTAAACACTACTGGAGGCTGAAAGAGTGCTTACTTGAAGTTTATAGGAATGAAAAGGATGCATTCTGTTGCCACCTAATTTTTTTTCAAAACACTGCTGCCCAAAGACAGCCAAATATATGTATTTCACACATTTTAAAGGAAAGAAATTTTCAGACTTTTTCTTTTTTATAATGTATTTTCTGCCAATAATGAAAGATGAGGAAGAAAAAATATTGGTAGAAGAAACCCATACTTTTTTTCCAAAGAAAGCATTCATTGTCTTCAGTTTCTTCACTTCTGTTTTTGAAGAGAAAGCAATAATCTATTCCCTCTCGTAAACAGTTTTCATGTGCAAGTCTCCCAAATTTCTCTTTTGTAACCATGGTCCAGAGTGATGAACCTTTTGCCCTTACCTTCTTCCCCCACCTTGATTCTAAAAGACAAAAGACAAAAGCCACCTGAACAGATTTTTCAAGGAAAAAAAGCAACAAAGTAAGAAGCTGTCTCAGTAGGGGAAAATGTTACATCCGTATGTCCTGCCTATGGGGCTGCTCCGTAACACAGAAGACAGGGATAAGGGAGGGACAAAGCTGGTAGGACCAGATGCCATGAATGATAAACAGCAAGCTTTGCAGGAAGGAGACTGAGAGGCTGCTGGGAGTTTCCTATACTAAGGAAAGGCATGTACAGGGGATGTTAAATAGCTGGTTAACCTGTAAGGCTTCGAGTTGTCTTTAGATACAATACTGCTCCAGAACCAAACTCTGGGTTTCTTGGCTCTGTAAGCAATAAGTACATCCTTAGGTAGTTTCTTTATTTCCAATGTTTTATTATGAGCATTTTTAACCATGTAGAAAAGCTAAAGAGATTGTGGCATGTACACTCCATATACTCACTATGTAGATTCTATAATCAGCAGTTTGCTATATTTACTGTACATTTATCCACCTTCCCTATCCATTCACCAATCCATCCCATTCTTTGGTGCATTTCAAAGTAAGCTGAAGGCACCAGTATACTACCCTCCTAAACACTTCATCACACTTATCATTAACCGAAGTTCAAGGTTTATTTATCTTTTTTCCTGGGTGAAGTTTATATAAAGTAAATTGCAAGACTTTTAAGTGTGCATGAGTTTTGACAAATTCCATGCCTATAAGAGGAAAACCCATCAAGACATAAAACACTGTCACAGGGATTTCTTTCTAACACGTACTATCAGTAGCGTTATGTGTCTGTTGCATTCATTTATCCAACAAATATTTTCTGAGCTCCTATACCATTTAGGTATTATGCCAGGTGTTGAAGACAGAGAGATAGAGAAGATTTAGCTCTCCACAGCAGCTGACAGTTTAAAGAAAAAGATATTTGAATTAATTAGTTAATGAATTTATCTAAATAGCCATAGTTGCTGTGGAAATGTATTCACACAGAGGAGGGGTCAGCCAATACACATGAGCTGGGTCAAAAAGAGCTTCACAGTGGGCATTTTAAAAGATGAGAAGGAAGTCCCAGACATCCAGGGATGAGAGCACTAAACAGCCAAAAATCCATAACCCTTTATGGCATTTGGCATGGCTGAGACACAGGAGGAGGGGATGGGAGTAAGGCTGGAAAAGCCGCAAGGGTCAAGTCCAGGAGGACCATGAATGTCCTGCTAAGGAGTTGAGCTATTATCCAGAAAGAGATGGAGAGTTGGAGCCTGCTAGACACCTGAGCCAAGGTGACCTAGGTAAAGTTCACTTCATTTTCATCTTGAGACCACTGAAGAAAGGGACTAACATGGAGACTCTGGTGATAGACAAACATTTTGGAATTAGGTGTTAAATTATGGAAAATTCTAGTCATAATCCAGGCTGCTGGACCCCAAGGGCCATGGAGGCTCCAACTGACCACCAGACAGAACATAGCATCCACACACTGTTAGATCTGAGTAAAGAGTCCTGGAGGGAGCCTGGTCTCCAGATCCTCCTCTGCTTACAGCATAAGAGCCTCAGAGACTAAGGAGAACTGGAGAAGACAAGCTGGGAAAACCTGGATTCTAACATTGATCTTCTAATACAGCCAGCCACTACAATCACCTAATAATGATCATGAAGCAACTTGTTTAGTGTTGTAAAGGGTTTGGCCAGACTCTAATCAGTACATAAATCTTGTGGCTGAAACAGTTCAATCACTTTTGTTTATATTGAGAGAAAACGAAGTGATCACACAAACACAGGAGTGCGTGCATGTGCATACACGTACACAAAACCAGCCACTGTCAAAACTGAGTCTTGTTGTGCGCTAATGTCCTTCTAAGAAGTATGAAATGATCCAAGGTAAAGTGCCAAATTCTCTTTCAAAAGACTGGGAAATAACTGTGCTGTTATATGACAAGTAGTGAATTTACTGTAGACCTGTACACCATTAAATGAACAGTGTTAAAATGTACAACATCGCTGATTTAAACCAAAACAAAACCCAAAAAATAGCTGGGGTCTCTCCATTTTAAACTCCTAATGGATTTAATTAGTGATTAAATTTGAAGGTACAAGTTGCAAAGTAAATAGCATCAACAAAAATAAGGACAGAGAAGTGGAGAAAGAGAAGAAAGCAGCTTAATTAGCAGCAAAAAGAAATAATTTCAGAAGATTTTATGTCTTAATTTCTCCCTGACTTTAAATGAGCTAGAGTTTTATGTCCACTGAAACAATCTCACTTAAACTTCCAAGAAGAGTTACTATTGTGGACTGAATGTCTGTGTCCTCTTCCTCACATTCTTACACTGATATTGAACCCCCCCAAGTGATAGTGTGTGGAGGCAGGGCCTCTGGGAGGTGATTAGATCATAAGTCTGGGGCCCTCATGAATGGGATTAGTGCCCTTATAAGAAGAGGTCAGAGAGCTAGCTTACTCTTTCTGCTACGTGAGAATATAACAAGAAGTCAGTCATCTGCGACCCAGAAGAGGGCCCTCACTGGAACCTGACCATGCTGGCATCCTGCTCTTAGACTTCCAGCCTCCAAAACTACGAGAAATAAATTTTGGTTGTCTATAAGCTACTCAGTATGTGGGACTTTGTTACAGTAGCCCAAGCTAAGGCTGTGACCAATAAGAGTAAAAGTGCTGAGTTGTAGGACTTAATATCTTGCACAATGGAAAGCCTTTCTGTGGGAAATGCTCTTTTTTCTCTCTCTTTTGAGACTTACTGAGCTCTGACTTGAGTCACAACAACTTTCTAGATACTTGAAAAAAGTTGCCTTTCTGAAGTTGTTGCATTATATTTACACCTCATTCAGTCAGAGACCAGTTCTTCATCAAAAGCAAACATCCTAACATTGACCACACTTTTTTTTCTTTTTTTGGATAAGATGGAGGCTTTTAATTGGTATAAGCCAATAAATATTGGCCTTATACAAGACTCAGCCCCTCCCTCTAGTCCTCTTTTCTCTGTGTTGACTTCTCCCTTTGTCTGGCTTCTCCAGGTAAAGGCTACAGCATCTCCAGCTCACTTTCTGGGGAGTGACAAAAAGCTTTTTGTCCCAAATCATTCAAAATTAAAATGTCCCTAATAGAGTCCCTTCAGACTAGCTTGGCTGGCTTGCTGATCCTTGAATGAAATATGCCAACTGATCAAGGACTGGGGCATGTCACAGCCCTGTAGTTAGAAAATGAGACTGAACACATGCCTTGAATGTTGGGGGAAAGTTTCCCATGGACAGTGGAAGGCTTATTTCTAAGACAGGGGGAATAGACTGGAGGCCCGCAAAAATAAGAGATGTAACTAGGCTCTTCTGAAGACTCAAGGCTTCAAACACTAGTAAAGACAGGACCCAAGAAACAAAGAGACAGCACACCAGCATCCCCACTGGTCAAAGTGGAGAAGGAGAGTGTGGGTCCCTGGGCCTCCGCACTGAGAACCACTTCTCTGCACCTGCTTATCCCTACCATTTACCTCCCAGCCCCATCACTTATACAAAGTGACCAAAAGCCTCCTTGCTGGTCTCAGGAGCAGAACAGTGCTCAGAAAGACAGAATAACTAGGTGTGCCCACAGAGTCTGAGTCTGGCCTTAAACTTGTCTTTAGTCTTTCCCCAGAACTATTCGTCCATAAATTCACATGCTAGTTACAACACCAGACACTCTTCTCATATCTTTAACAGATATTCCAGTCACTCGAACACCAGCCCTGGAAAAGTTCTCTGGTCATAAGTCCAGGAATCCCTATTCTTTCTAACAGTAATTCTGCAGGATATTAATAGGTACTGGGCCTAACAGGAATTCTGTGGGCAAAAACAGTATGGTAAACACCAGATTAAACAATGTTAAAAAGATGTATTTCATGTGAGACTCCTCACAAATTTTTCACATGTACACGTATGCTGTGAATCTACGAGAGGAGGCTTGGAAAGTAACATCTCCCACATTTCTTTAGGCAGGGGATTTTGTTTCAGAAAATGTCTAGAGAAGTTATTGTTTCTATGGAGCACGTTTTAAGAAAAGCTGATCTTGCCTAGCCCCTCTACTTCCTAGATGAAGAAACCAGTTCTCATGGAGTTTTAATGAACTGCCCAACCTGTAACTGCTCAATGTCAGGGTAAGGGCCACAGAGCCATCGCTCAATTGCAAGTGCCAAATCTTGTCCTTTATCCTGCTTCCTCTCCAGTGACACTTCAGGCTTTCAGGGTTATTCATTTCCAGTGAGAAAAGTGACGGTCTGTCCTATGGCTGGGGACAAGGGTGGACTCCCCAAATGAACTTCATTCTAAGGTAGGGGTGGCAGGCTGAGCTCCTCTGTTTTCTCACCAACACCTCAGGTCTAAGGCTGTGTAAAATCAGTTATGAAACAAGACAATGGCTTAACCAAGTGTTTGCATGGGGCTTGGTATATACTAAGCTCTCCAAGTTATTGCTCCTGAGAGCTAGGACTATGGACAGCATTAAATATGGTTTTAGGTTGGGGTCCACAGAGGCAGGCACGTAAAAACATTTGAATGCTGGTAGTTTATTTGGACAGTGGTTCCAGGGAGCAGATGGGTAAGGATATGGAAATTAAGTCAGGGAGTGGAAAGAAGCCAGTTCAGGGTATGCTCATATAAAGGCTACCAGAGTGGTCCCCTGGGGCTGCATTGAGCAGGGTCTTATCTGGAAGCAGGATACAGTGCACCTCAAAGATGTTCCACCCAGCACGCAAAGGAGTGGGGTATCTATCACCAACACAGAGCAAATGTCAACGGGGCCATCAGCCAGGGGTATGAAATGTTTGGGAATAGCTTTTAATATCAACCTTGAAAGAGAGAAAAAATAATAATTTGGAAAGAATGCTTGTTGCAAAATTGAATTCTACACAGTGAAACTTTGATAATTTTATTAATTAGTCATACAGCCAAGCAGAGTCTGTGACACCCTGGATTCTGGAATGTGTTTAAAGGAGTTTAATTGTAGTGCTTTCTGAGTTCCAGTACCCATTAAAAACTTAGCTCTAAGGAGATACCATTTATAAGTCATGCCTTGCCTCAACCACTAAGCATTGTTAAAAGTACTTTGAAAGAAAATTTAATTTTTTGAGTCCTTGGTTTGAAATAGTTACTAATTATAGAAAAGTTTCCTTAGCTTGTGAGTAAAAGCTTGCAATTTTCAGGAAATTAAATTCTATGTTTTTTATCCAGCAAGTATCACATATATGTGCCACAGCCATCCTAAACCCAGTCTGAATGAGGGAGAAGTTTTGTCGGGGAAGGACCTGCTTTGAAGCTCCTTCATATGAGGGTTGACAGGCCTTAGGTGCTTGATGGCTGATGGTGGCGTACATTAGTTCCTTCCTATGTGGGCGTCTCCGTAAGGCTACTTGCAACATGGCAACTTGCTCTCCCTGCCTTGAGAGCTGTGAGAGAGCAAGAGAGACTTCGTAGCTAGAAGCCAGTGTTTTTGTAAACTAACCTCAGAAGTGATGTCCCATCAAGTCTGCGGGATTGTATTGGTTAGAAGTGAGTCACTAGGTCCAGCTCACACTCAAGAAAGGACTGGAGAAGGACAAAAACCAGAAGGTCATGGAGGGCTATATACCACAGCCTGCTCTCTGGTCCCCAGTCATCCGTGACTCCCCGCATGCAAAATGTACACTTTGTTCTCCCCCTGGAAGCTTTAGGTTATGCTCTGTCACAATATTTTTGTAAATGCTCATTAATTCATTTGGTTGTTTGGCAAGAAAATCATACACTTGAACCCTGAGCCAGCTCCACCAATGGGCAGGGCTGGGTTTTGGAGGTTTTTGGACTCCAAATTCAGACTCCCTTGGGAAACCAGTGGAAGGCATATTCCATCAGTGAAATATGTGGGAGTGAGACCAGGTCCTGGAATTTAACTGGCATGTCAGGATATGGTCAGATGGGGTTGGGGAGGAGTTATCTGAATTACCTCCCTGAGCAGGGGCCATGAGGGACACTTTCAGAACCAGGCCTTCTGGGGCAGAGGATAGAAAACCTGGATGAAGGACCTGGAGACATGAATGGTTTGTGCCTGTATAGTATTTATCAGGAATATGAGTCATAATGTCCATTTTCTAGGTTGAAAGAGAGAGATTATATAATTTAGGGGTAAACAGCTTAGCTTTGGGAGTCAAACCATCTGAATGGCATCCCACCACTGACTCTACAATGTGATCTTGAGCAAGAAGCTTAACCTCATAGGGGTATTGTGAGGGCTAAGCCTAATGGCTGTAAAGTATTCAGCACAATGCCTGGCACAGGACAAGGGATAAAACATACTAGTCATTGTCATTTTCACAAATTCTCTTTGAGACTTTAGATAGAGCGCCAACTTCGCTCTTCATTCACATGCTGCAATCTTTTGTTAGGGAAGCTGCCAGATGACAGTGCTGGTTCTGTGGCTGAAGGACTCCAACTTCTAGCCCCTGGGAGGACCTGCCATGCCTGGAGGACCACCAGAAAATCTTCTGTTGGTCCCAGGTGGTCTTTACATCTGCTGCCAGGCAACTGGAGCCAAAACTCTGATTGGAGTATAATAATCATGCAGTTACTGTCATGGGAAATGAGAAAGAGGCAGGTTCTGTGACTAATCCAAACCACACTCCACAGAGATCTCCCATATGCAGCCAGCCCCCAAATACAAGGCCTAGGCCTGAATTTTCTCTATAATCCAGCACTAAGCAGAACAGTTGGTGCACAAAAGGTACAATGAGCATCGGCTGGGAATAAGCCCCCTCTTTCTTTCCCACTACCTCAGTCTCCACGTAGTTAACAACCGTCATTTACTAAATGCCATGCACTGTGCAAATTCTTTCAAAACCCATTATACTCTATCAATTCCCCCAGCCAGTCCTTCATAATATGAATGTGGAAAATATGTGGCAGCAAACAGCCTGTCTGACAGTAAAGGCCATGCATGTGTCCTCACCAGAAACACATTTGAAAATTCAAGATGGAAAGAAGTTTCTTTCATCCACCATCCTCATGCCCCAGGGAGTTGGAGAGGGGCATCCTGTTTTGCTGGTCCCAGATGTGTTCAGGGTAAGGAAGCCACTGCGTCCTGCCTGCTCCCACCAGACGTCTTGCAGAAAATACTGGAAAACCCACCCTAGGCTTTGAGCTCCAGACCTACCTCCCCCTTGTAGCATCAGGGGAAAAAAAAAAAAGAAGAAGAAGCTCAGATGGGCTGAGAGCCAGTTTTGTGCATCTCCTCCCAACTCCTCGTTAGTGGTTTGAAATGAACCATGGTGGGAATATTTACACCTTGAAAATTGGTAAACACTACAAATCAAGACTTTTTGTTTTTTCCTGGAGAGCTGGTTCTTAAACAATTTACCAGCATATCACTGTTCAGAATAATGTGATATAAACTCTTACCAGCCTGAGACAATGTTCTCATCAATGTGCAAACATTTTATGCTGCTATGCAAACTAGGAACATGTCAGATGGAGTCATATGCTACCTTAGGGAGACCAAACCTTGCAATTGCCTTGCTTTAAGTATTACAGCTGTCATCCTAGAATTTTTCATTTACCAATATAACCCTTAATCCACCTATAAAATATGATTCACATAATGAATCCAGGTATTTCATCCAGTGCTAAAATCCAAAAGCAATTAGCCTTTTTGTTTATTTCATGTGGGAGTTAGACTAAAAGCTAAATGAACATACAAAAAAAGAGCCAGGCATTGGTCCAAATGTCTGAATGATGTACTAATTAAATTGTATGACAACCCTGCTATCTTTATACATACATTTTATTACAGGTTGGGGAATCAGCCAGGCCTTCCAAGTCAACCTCCAAGAGAGCATTTCTTTAAAACTAGAGGAGCAGTACAGGGTAAGGTTTTGTGAGGCCAATTTAGCTACACATTCAGAAAGAACAGATAAGACTTTGAGATTTGAAAAAGCTCCATTTTTCTCTTCTCTGTACTATAATATCATCTTAATAAGGAGTAAATTCATTAAATAAATACGATGAAGCTTGGGATCAATGCTGGGGATAATATAAAATTAACAATACCTATACAGACTCCATAAAAGTCTTCAGATAGTCCCAGTCCAGCAGAGAAGTGTGCATTTATGAGAATAAGGTCCCCAAATGTGACCTAGAACACACGAGTTTCTTGTGGGTCCTGGGAGGGATTGTTAATGCTACTTGGGGGATGATGGGAGGCAGTTCACTGAATGGCTCCCCACTGGAAAATGGATTTAGGTATATTTGCCTATCAATTCTTTCATCCTACTTCATAGGCTCCCGTGAAAACTTAATGAAATGTGTATTGTTGAAGTAGTTTGTCTCCAAAACTCATGTTGGGTTGTGGGTGTTTTTGTCTTTTTTTACAAGGAAAACGTAACTGCAACAATGGTTATTATTCACAGAAGCTTTACAGGGGCTAGAAACTCCTCCAAGAACTTCACAACACAGAATGTAATTCCATTTAATCTTCACAATAACACTAGGATGGTACAGCTGAGCAAAGTAAAGCTTAGTGAGTGATAGAGGTATCCTTTGAATCCAGGGGTCTAGTCTGTCTAGTGCTCTCCATCATCCTCTCTCAAGGATTACACAGCCAAGAGCAAGGGCGTCATCACAGATCTCACCCTACTTATCACGAGTTCCTCTCCGTCTGTTTCCATTCCTTAAAGACATTGTCTGGTACAGCAATAAATAAATTATTACATGAGTCTTGGAGTCCATCTTGAGTCCTCCTCCTGGAGTCTGCAGCATGGAGACAAATTGCCTCTTTGGTTTCACCTGCCACTACTGTCCATCTCCACGGAGGGCTCATATGTTCCCTAGATCTGTCTCCATGCTCATCTGTCGCCTCCGACAGATAGCACTGCTCTCACCCACTGCTATTCAGCAGCTCTGCTGTTTCCTCACAATACCTACTTAGTGGCCTCTCCAGCCAACACAATTCTCTTGCCCCAGTTCCTTCCAAACAGGGACACAGGCACCTCCACTGCTCTCATAAGAAGCAGCCCTGGGACTCACTAGGGCAAATATGCTTCAGGGGTCCTGACTAGTTCTTGCCTATCAAGTACTAAAAGAGGCACCCATGCAAATCTCCAGCCCCTCCTCACCTGAATCCAGTACCCCCCTCTCTGCACTCTCAAGAGAGACAAAGTTTCCCCGTTTCCCAAACCAAACCCATAAGGAGCTCCCATAGAGACACATTTATTCCCTTAAGGAGAAATTTCACACATGGCCCAGACACAAGTGACAGTGTGATTCACAGACTGTGAGCCAGTCAAGCTCTATGGTCAAATAATCTTCGACAAAGCAGAAAAAAATATCCAGTGGAAAAAAGACAGTCTCTTCACTAAATCGTGTTGGGAAAATTGGACAGCTACATATAGAAGAATTCTCATACACCACACACAAAGATAAACTCAAAATGGATAAAAGACCTCAATGTGAGGCATGAATCTATCAACGTCTTAGAGGAAAACATAGGCAGTAACCTCTTTGACATCGGCCACAGCAACTTCTTTCAAGACACATCTCCAAAGGCAAAGGAAACAAAAGCAAAAATGACCTTTTGTGACTTCATCAAAATAAAAAGCTTCTACACAGCAAAGGAAACAGTCAAGAAAACAAAGAGGCAACCCATGGAATAGGAGAATATATTCACAAATGACACTATAGACAAAGGGCTGATATCCAAGATGTATAAAGAACTCCTCAAACTCAAGAACCAAAATAAAGATCACCACATTAAAAAAAAAAAATGGGCAGGAGATGTGAAGAGGCACTTCCCCATAGAAGACATACAAATGGCTAGCAGACACATGAAAAAATGTTCATCATCATTAGCCATCAGGGAAATTCTAAACAAAACCACATTGAGATACCACCTTACACCAGTTAGAATGGCCAAATTTAACAGGACAGGAAACAACAAGTGTTGGAGAAGCTGTGGGGAAAGGGGAACCCTCTTACACTACTGCTGGGCAAGTTGGTACAGCTGCTTTGGAAAATGGTGTAGAGATTCCTTAAAAAATTAAAAATAGAGCCACCCTATGACCCTGCAATTGCACTACTGGGTTTTTACCCTAAAGATACAGATGTAATGAAAAGAAGGTCCATATGTACCCTAATGTTCATTGCAGCAAAGGCCAAATTGTGGAAAGCCAAGGTAAAAGAAGATACGGTCCATATATACAATGAAATATTACACCTCCATCAGAAAGGATGAATACCCAACTTTTGTAGCAACATGGTCTGGATAGGAGGAGATTAAATAAGCCAAGCGGAGAAAGTCAAATATCATACAGTTTCACTTACTTGTGGGGCATAAGGAGTAATATGGAGGACAGTAGAAGAAGGAAAGGATAAGGGAACTGGGGTAAATCAGGGAGGGGGATGAAAAATGAGAGACTCTAGACTCAGAAACAATCTGAGGGTCTTGGAAGGGAGGGGGAGGGGGATGAGTGAGTCTGGTGGTGGGTATTGAGGGCATGTATTGCATGGAGCACTGGTTGTGGGGCATAAACAATGAATCTTGGAACACTGAAAAAATAAAATAATGTAATAAAAAATCTACAAATATTAAAATGTTGGCAATAGTAAAATGACTTAAACATTAGAATAATATAAAAAATAAATAAGTATAACCTAAGAAAATTTTGCCTGGGTGGCTTAGTCAGTTGAGTGTCCAACTCTTGGTTTTGGCTCAGATCATGCTATTGGTGTCGTGAGATGGAGTCCACTCTGGGCTCTGTGCTCCGAGGGGAGTCTCTTAGAGGATTTCTCTCCCTCTCGCTCTATACCCCTCCATTCTCACCTTCACACATTCTCTCTCTCTCTCTCTCCCTCTCTCTCTCTCTCACACACACACACACACACACAAATAATAAATAAGTAAATCTTTAAAAAAAGAAATACATAAATTTTAGTTATAGTCAGAAAAAGTATATATCCCTTTATTTGGCAATATTACTGGGTACAGTTTATGAGCCAGGCCTTATCCTAGGAACTTGGGAAATAGTAAACAAAACATTCTTGTCTTCATAGGATAATAAACATAATAAATGTTGTGGTGTGTCAGAAGAAAATGAGTGCAATAGGAAAACAAAGAAATGGACAAGGAAATCAAGTGCAGAAGGGCAAAAGGCAGTTGGATGGACAATTCAAAAAGAGTATATTAACTGCTTATATTCAGGAAAACATTAAAAGTATTCATAAACCATATTCAACAAAATTCACATTCATTAAATATATTTAAGAAAAATAATCCTGAGTGGGGCACCTGGGTAGCTCAGTCATTAAGTGTCTGACTTCTGCTTAGGTCATGATCCTAGGGTCCTGGGATGGAGCCCCACACCGGGCTCCCTGCTCAGCAGGAAACCTGCCTCTCCCTTCCCACTCTCCTTGCTTGTGTTCCCTCCCTCGCTATTTCTCTCTCTGTCAAATAAATCAATAAAATCTTTAAAAAAAATAATATTTAAAGTAAATTTAAAAAGAAAATCTGTAAATTTACCAAATTCAGCAAATTGATTGTCTTTCTTGCATTTGTATAATAAAAAGACTCATTCTAGATATTTTTCTCAAATGAACAGTCTACACCAAGAATGAACTGATGACTCTTAGAACAAAATTGCTAGCAACTTCTAACATTATTTTTCTCCTGCCCCACCAGCATGCAACCTCACCCATTCAACAGCAGTGAGCATTCCAAGTCACTATAGAAAAACATAGTTGTCACAGTTGCAAGGAGGGTGCGCAGGAAGAGCTGGGGTTGTTCTTGGTGTGGGCAAGCAGACAGGACAGAATCAGAGAGAGGCAGTGGCTGGGGAGATCTTTCAGAGACAAGACTACACTCTATACTTCCTTATACAGGTTGAGCACACAATAGTTGCTTGATATAACTTTGTTGAATAATGATGGTAACATTCTGCCTTTTTTCAAACAGGTGCTGCGGAATATTTGCCGGTGATGACAAAGTATTCTATGAAAGGAAGGGGGGAATGGGCATGGTCTACATAGGGCATAGAGAGAACACCGGCCTGGCTATAATGGGAGCAGGTGTATTGACTGGTTGGGGATAATATTTGGCCAGATGAGCCTGATACTACCAGCTGGAAGCCAGACATGGAACAAGAGAAAGAGAGAGAAGTGGTTCTTTGTCTGAGGACTATGGGATTTATCAAATTCTGATGTGCACACAGATTGCTTGAGGAATTATACCAAAATGCAGATTTTTGATGCAGCAGATCTAGGTTGGGGCCTGAGACTGTACAATTCTAAAAAGCTCCCAGGTGATGTTGATGCTCCTGGATCACACTTTGAGCAGACTCCTAGATAGTCTGCACAGATTTTGAAAGTCTGTGAACTCCCTAAAATCACTTGCAAATGCTATGTTCTATACACAAGTGTACTTTTTAAATTTTTATTTATTTATTTGACAGAGAGAGAGAGATCACAAGTAGGCAGAGAGGCAGGCAGAGAGGAGGAAGCAGGCTCCCTGCTGAGCAGAGAGCCCGATGTGGGCCTCCATCCCAGGACCCTGAGATCATGACCTGAGCTGAAGGCAGAGGCTTAACCCCTTGAGCCTTCCAGGCATCCCACAAGTGCACTTTTCTGTAGAGAATTCAGTAGACTCCCAAAGAGGTCTGTTATGCATTGACTCGTGTCCCCCCGCCCCCCAAAAAGACACACTGTAATCCTAAACCCTGGTGCCAATGAATGTAACCTTCATGGATACAGGGTCTTTGCAGGTCTAATAAAGTTAAGATGAGATCACTCAAGTGGGCCCTACTCCAGAGGGACCCATGTCTTTGTTAGAAGAGACACAGGGAGAATGCTGTGTGATAAGGGAGGACTGATACAGCTACAAGCCAAGGATCCCCAGCAAATCACCAGAAACTAGGAAGAGGCAAGGAAGAACTGTCCCTTAAAAGTTTCAGAAGAAGCATGGCTCTACTTACATCTTAATCTTGGACTTCTAACCTCCAGAACTGTAAGATTCCTATTGTTTTGAGTCACCTAATTATTTGAGATACTTTGTTACAGCAACCCTAGGAAACTAAACCAAGATCTAAGACAGATGCACAGAGACACACACAGGCACACACACGCATATACACACACACAGAGACGCACATACAGATGACACACACACACACACTCACCCACACACCCAGAGTTAAGAACTATCCTACAGTGACTTTGAGATGGAAGCTGGCAGCCATAACTGGAGACGTGCAACTGCTATCCCTCCCTCTTACGTTCTTCCTTTCTTAAGCCCTAAAAATGTCTTTTTCCCCAGTCAGACCTCTTTCTCTGGGCTCTCTAGCTTTTCCTTCTCCTTAAGCCTAAAGGAAGACCCGCATTCTTTCTGGACTTCTACTCTCAAAGAGCCTGCTATTTTCCTCATCACCTAAAATGTGGAGAAACTGAAGCTTATGTCTCTTCTTCCTGCCCCAAGTTTTGTCTTCACCTTGGTTCACACAATCTGGCTCCCCTTCTTTATGCTTGTCTTTCCTTGGCTGTGAAGAGAGAGGCAGCCTTACCTCTGCAGATGAGTACGTTTAAAACCTTGAGGTATTCTGCCCCATGCCTTACTCGGACTCCCAGATTCTCTGGAATGAGGGCCAAGACCCAAATAAGTAGCTGTGTTTCTAGGAATTGCCTCTGCCTCCAGGCACCTTCTGTCCTCCACTGGTGTCTGGGATCTTACGAAATTTGCTTCCTACATCTGTAATTATGATGGCTACTGCCAACATCACACTTCTCATCTTTTGCTGAGAGGGAAGAATAAAAAGAAGGAGAAGAAGCATTTGCTGAATATGCAGTACATGGTTTCACATATATTTTCCCTGCTAACTCTCATGGACGCAAGGTGAAAATTAGTACCGTTATGATATTGATCTCATCTTCCACATTAGGACACCAAGTCACAGGGCTCACAAAGAACAGAACCAAGATTCCAGTCCAGCTCTGTCTGCTCCAAAGCCCACTCTCTCCCCACCACTCTAAGCTGCCTGACAGAGGCTGAGCAAAACAGTTAAATCAGAGAAAAACATAAAATGAGTCAGGCTCAATTCTGTTGTTCCAGGATATTGTCTTTAAGA
>PITA01025967.1:0-23452 GCA_004023965.1 Spilogale gracilis
TGACATGTGTGGTTTAACATATTCTAGTCATTTTTAGAGACGTACTTTTATAATTTAAACAAATAAAAGTCTGTAAATGAGCTACTTATTGTTTTCTTTAATTCTAATAAGATAACAACTTCATGTGCTAAATAGATGAATATAGATCTAGGCCTATCACAAAATTTAGTTATATTAGAAGTTATCTAGATATTCTTCTTCTATTTATACAACTTAGATCAAGTATAAACTGAAAGTAAGAGGACTCTCCAAATCTTTTCCCATAAGTAGAGATTAGGGAAAACTACTAAACTAGCTAATATGAAAAGAAGGATTTATTTTAGGTTCACTGACATTTTCTTGCATGATTTATTGCAATTATGGTAATTAAGCTAAATGTCAAGCATGCCATATTGACTCTTTTCAGAGTCCAAGGTAAATGGGAATATTCAGATATTCAGATCTTGACATTTTCACTCATATTTTTGAATTGTCTGACTAAATGAAAGAGAGATCTAGCACTGGAGAAAATTCACCTGTTCATACAGACTGTGCAAAAAGAATGTATTAGCTAATAATTAGATAATGTTTGTTTCACTTAAATTTTAAAAGGTTCTTCTTAAACAAGAAATATTGATACAACAGCAAAGTAAAAATTAAAAGGAAGAAAATCTTTTTAAGACTGTACATGGTACTTAAGGTATATGCCACCAATAATCATTTCAAAAGATATTACTGATTATTTTTATGTTATTTCTTTTGGTATTGTTTCTCTCTGGAGACTCTAGAGGAGAATCAGTTTCTTAGCATATTCCCTGGCTCATGGTCCTTCCTCTTTATTCAAAACCAACAATGGAGGGTCAGCTCCCTCTCACATTGCATTTCTTTGACCCTTTTTTTTATTTTATCCCTTTTACCCAGCTGGGAAAAATTCTCTATTTTTAAGGACTTATGTGATTAGAATGGGCTCATCCAAATAATCCAGAATAATCTTCCTATCTGAAGGTCTCACATTAGCAAAGTCCCTTTTGGTTTGTGAGGTAACATATTCATAGATTCCAGGGATTGGGATGTGAACATCTTTTATTCTTCTTACCACACTTTTTGCTTATGATTTCTAGAAAAAAGTACAGTTATGGAGACAGAAACTATATCCGTGGTTTCATGGACTGGGAGTGGGAGCATGTTTCACTGAAAATAGACACGAGAGATCATCTTAGAAAGAGAGAAGTTATCTAAAACTGGATTATGATGGGGATGCCTGGCTGGCTCAGTTGGAAGAGAATGCAACTCTTAAACTTGGGGTTGTAGGTTTGAGCCCCATGTTGGGTGTAGAGATTACTAAAAAATAAAATCTTTAAAATAACTGGATTATGATGATACTTGCACTGTTCTAAATTTTACTATATATCACCAAGCTGCATACTTCCAATGGGTAGCTTTTATGTGTATTGTAGTTCAATAAAGCTGTTAAATGAAAAAACAAAACAATTTATTGGAGTAATTTGTTGAAAATAAACACTGATTAATATAGAGGATTCATTTGGGATTTTGAGTCCTAATAAATTTCTGTGTTCTTCCTATTACAGTTGAATGGGTATTTTGATTTCTGTCACTAATACACTGTATTTACATATAATGTTTCATCTGCTGTTCTTAAAATATTCTTATCATTACATCACCTGGTGGAAATGAACAATATTGTGCATAGTGTAAGATTTCTGAATTCAAAGGACAAAACAAAGAGCTTTCTTTGAATATCTCCACTGGATGAATTAAAAACATGTAGACAGAAATGTCAGGATCAGATCTCTGACTACTTCATCCCACCACACACATAAAACTATGATTCATTATCAAAACAAAGTGTTTGTCAATTAATTTTTCCTCATAATTATATGGCAAACCACTTTTTCTTTCCAGTTTCCCTTGCCTGACAAGTAGTCACCCACAGCTCTAAAAATTTTATGCCTTCCCTAAGTATGTAAATTATTATAGATGGTAATTCAAAAGACTACATAGTTGAAACACATGTATTCCAAAAGTGCCCGGGAGCATTATTTTACTCCCATGAGGAATAAAGGGATATACTTTGTCCATTTATTAATGATGACTCATTAATTTATTCTGATTAGCCTTAAGGTTTTGAATGAGTCAACTGGTTGAATTGTGTGAAATGGTGGGAGGTACACCAGGAAGTCTGTTGCTGACATATTTAACTGTAAATGTTAACGCCTGGCTACGGATATTCCCATGATCACATCCATTCTGGTTTTCCCTTGTACCTCAAGCTCTCCCAGAACTGGAGGTGTAATGTTTGTATATTGCTTTGAAATGAAAATTATATCCAGAGAGGTGGCATTAGTCTGTTACAAAAGCATTCACCTAAAGCTTGCCAAACAATGCAGATAGGAGTGAGGACCATAAATGGCCATGCCAATATTATCTCACCTTGAAGTACCAGAATGTAAAAATCAACACCTAATCTCCTAAGTGCTTCCTTCCTTAAATCAAGAAAGCTTGACAGTTTAGCTGATTTATTTTCTTTTATTATTTCTTTACTCTAATTTTTTGTGTCCCATTTTTACTATTTTGGATTTATCAAAATCCTTTTACAGTAAAAGTCACGAGCTAAATAGATTGGGAAATGCAATTATAGGGATATATGTCAATGTCTGTATTTCACTAAATCTTTGTTAAGTAGGGTTTACAGGCACAATTTCTAAAATTCTATCTATAACCATAAAACATTAAAGATATATTCTTTTTTTGAGATTTTATTTTATTTTATTTTTATTTTTTAAAGATTTTATTTATTTGACAGAGAGAAACACAGCCAGAGAGGGAACACAAGCAGGGGGAGTGAGAGAGGGAGAAGCAGGTTTCCTGCCGAGCAGGGAGCCCAATGTGGGACTCGATCCCGGGTCTCCGGGATCATGACCTGAGCCAAAGGCAGTCGCTTAACCAACTGAGCCACCCAGGCGCCCCATTTTTTTGAGATCTTATTAATTCGAGAGAGAGGGGAAAAAAACAACAACACTGAGCTTGGAGGAAAAGAGAAGCAGTTTCCCTTCGAGCAAGGAGCTTGATGCAGGGCTTGATCCCAGATCCCTGGGATCATGACCTGAGCTGAAGGTAGATATGTAACTGACTGAGACACCCAGGCACCCCTAAGATATGTTAACTTTGAATTAAGTTGGAATAATTCTTGCGTCATGAATAAAGATACAGATTCTTCATTTTACTAGGTTTTTTTGGTCTGATTCATTAATAGATTTCTTAATATAAAGTTCTTACCAAATCAATTTAAAAAAATAAATGCTGTTTATCAACAAGTTAATTTCTGTCACCAAAATGACTTTGGAATTCCACATAATTAGAAATAAACAAAATGTATGATCTGTAACTAGTTTTCAGGGGTGCTATTAAAATGCACCATAACATCAGGATTTTATTTTCTACCTGTGTCATAAAGAGTTTGTCTATTTATAATTCAGCGTTTGAAATAATCTCATAAGGCAGGTCTGGTGTTCAGAAGAGAGAAACCTACGTAGAGGAGAATTTTTTTCTTGAGACATGACTAAGATCAAGGGAGACTGAGAGGACTCATGCTTTCTTCTTCTCTTGGCCTCAGTTTGTTAAGGATTACAGTTCCTCACTAAAATTCACCATCTGTGTCCCACTGTTTCATTTTGCTGGCAATTAGCAGAATGTTTTTTTAAACTTATGTATTATTTATAGATAATATTGTATCTTAAAACCAGAATAAGAAAATGTGACAGACAAAACCCTAATAGGAATCTGGAAACCTGGCTTCTCATTTTATTTCCACTGAAACAAACTGAACTTCAGAAAAAAAAAAAACTCTCACACTCTTAGCATAAATTAATGGAATTGACTATGTGAACTTCAACAAAACCAAGCCATAAAACCCTCTTCAGAAGTAATAGATTCATAATAAATCAGTAAGTAAATGGGAAGAGAACATCATCTTTGAATTTTAGAAGCTGGATTTCAAATTACAAGGCTCTCCTTGAAATCACAGGTGACCTGGAGTGGATAAAGTAAGAAAGGAGCAAGAACTATGTGAAAATTTCTGAAGAGTAAAACCTGTCAGAAATGTGCTTAATTCTTGCATTTTCCGCACATAACTTTTGGTGAATTAAAAAGACTATGGTCAATAGAAATTCTACTACTAGGTATTTACCCAAAGAATACAAAAGCACTAATTTGAAGGGATATATACACCCCCATTTTTATTGCAACATAATTTACAATATCCAAACTATGGAAGCAGCCCATGTCCATCCATAAGTAAATGGATAAAGAAGAGGTGAGATATATATATATAAACAGGAGGTGACATATATATATGTATTATATATATATAATATGAAATATATATCATATACAATATATATTATATCTATAATAATGCTATATCATATATATGATATGCAATATATTATATATTATAATGGAATATTATTTAGCCATAAATTAAGAATGAAATCTTGCCATTTTCAACAAGATAGATGGAACTAGAATATGATGTTAAGTGAAATAAGTCAGAAAAAGACAAATACCATAAGACTTACACATATGTGGAATTTTAGAAACAAAAAAACAATAAACAGACTCAACTATAGAGAACATCTGTTGTCTATAACTCTTTTTTTAAAAATATTTTGTTTATTTATTTGACAGAGAGAAACACAACCAGAGAGGGAACACAAGCAGGGGAAAGCGAGAGGGGGAGAAGCAGGTTTCCCACTGAGCAGGGAGGCCGATGTGGGGCTCGATCCCGGGTCTCGAGGATCATGACCTGAGCTGAAGGCAGCTGAGCCACCCAGGCCCCCCCTGTTGTCTATAACTCTTAACTATAGAGAACTATAGAGAACATTTATAGCCATTTGGTTGTAGAGGTCACCAGAGCAGGGGTAGGTGGGAGATGGGTAAAATAGGTGAAGGGGATTAAGAGCACAGTTACCACGATGTATACAATTGTTGAATCACTCTATTGTACACCTGAAACTAATATAGCACTGTATGTTAACTCTACCGAATTAAAAAAAAAAAAAGACTATAGTCAGAAACTTAGATGCTAGCACTCATTTAATGCAATGAAGAAATGGGAAAGAATGAATTCTAAACATGGGGCAAAAACTTGAACTTTCTCCTTGCTTCCCAGCCCCATGAAGCCACATCATTTTTTTTTCCAGTTAGAAATAAATAATTGTAGCTATTTCAGTTTAGATAAATGTCACTGAGGAGGATTTCATGGGATAAATTCAGTAGACAAAATCCTAAAGACTTTGTACTGTACTAGCATTTTATCCTGGTCTATCTTAATGTTCTTTTGACCTGTTTTCAATCGCCTTAGTTCAAAGGTCAAACATCCAAATGACAGAAATGTAAGGAATTATGTGGAATGGTAACTGGATAAAAACTAGAGAAGACATTTTAGGTTGGTGGCTGTCTTGATAATCATCACCGGATACTGTGCCTGGCAAACCTACTGGTAAGTGGAAGAGGCCAATGGATGTTGGATTGACAATATCTAAGCAGGCTTAATTTGGGTCAATTCTGTCCCTCCTCTCTAGGCAAGGTGTCATTCATGTAAGTGACAAACAGAAGTTATGGGAATTGTTTATTTAATCTCTTTCTGTATCTCTCTCTCCAGCCATTCAACTAGCTCTAATAAAAACATTGTTCTCTGCACCTTCTGTGACCATATTTTCCTGGAATCTCTATCTCACCAATATTACTTAGGAGATAGAGCATCTCAAAATAATAAGTTCTCTGACCAGAATATCTCTTACATGACCCACAGCTTGAGTTAAATCATCAAACCTCAAAGCCCATGGAATTTTAAAATTAGGGGTTGCTGGTGCTGAATATTTCATTTTTTCCCTTTCTTGCACTTACAAAATTATTTGTATTTGTACAATATTCCATAGATACTGATTGAATAAAAGGCTTTGTACACTGTAGACTATTTGAGGAAAGATTTTACGGTAAAATATCGTTGGTTTTCACAAAGCCTAAATGTTTTGTAGCTCATTCAAACTTATCTGCATTCTCAGATTGACGCTGTTTTACCTCATGCCACATCAGATAAAATTTCATAAGTTTATCTCTAGAAGGAAGAGCTTCTTGTCCAGCACAAGAATAGGGAACAGAAAGAGGTGGAGTTTCCTCATGAAGTCAGCCTCCAGCATGCTGTGTTGGTTATTAACCCTCATGTTCAGTAGAATTGAGAATGCTAGGGTACTGTAGCAAAAAATTTTATTGTAGATCAAAGCAAAACAAGCTGCTTTGACTTTATGATCTGTCTTTTCAATTCCTGGAGGTGGTGAGCTCCTGACTTGTACTAATTACCGAAGTCTCTGATTAGAGGCAACTGGTTTCCTTCCTGCTACTGAAAATGTTGAAAAGCAAGGCTGTCTCTGGGCGGACCTCATTTGTCATGATTCCAGTTGGTTTTAAGGTGGTAAGAATTAGAATACATTCCCTATTGGAGCTTATTTTTAAATATCCCCAATAGTTTGTGTCATTTTCATAAGCAAATAGATCGCTCCTAATTCTAAGTTAGTCATTTTTAAAGTTAGCAGTTAACAAGAAACTTGTACCTGATCCAGTCATAAATTTTATAAAAACATTTATTTCATAATTCTGTGATCTCCTAATTAAATTGTAAAGTTTAAATTGGACATAAAGTGTTTTTTTATGTTGAAGAAGTTTGAAAGCATGTATGAAGAAAATATATTTTTCCTTTTCAAATAGAGTGATCATTTATGTATAGTTTTTACTTAAGCAATTCCAAAGATAAAATTCTTAGGATGGATAGAGAGTTGGGAAGAAAATTTTTTTTAAAGACTTTATTTATTTATTGACACAGAGAGAGAGATCACAGGCAGGCAGAGAGACAGGCAGAGAGAGAGAGAAGGAAGCAGGCTCCCTGCTGAGCAGAGGGCCTGGTGAGGGCCTCGATCCCAGGACCCTGAGATCATGACTTGAGCTGAAGGCAGAGGCTTTAACCCACTGAGCCACCCAGGCACCCTAAGAAATTTTTAATAGTACCTAAAACTTATGATCACTTGAGATTTAACTAAATCACATTTTCAGCAAATGTTCTAAGTAAAATGCAATAATAGTAACTAATATTATTAGCATGTGTGATAGTGCCTAAATTAGATAGGATTTGAATAAAGAACTATAAGCTCAATATTACAAAACTTTAGACTAGAAGGTTACCTAAAAAACTGTTCAGGGCACCTCGGTGGCTCGATTGTTAAGCGTCTGCCTTTGGCTCAGGTCATGATCCAGGAGTTCTGGGATCAAGCCCCG
Source organism: Spilogale gracilis (assembly GCA_004023965.1). Classification (NCBI taxonomy): domain Eukaryota; kingdom Metazoa; phylum Chordata; class Mammalia; order Carnivora; family Mephitidae; genus Spilogale; species Spilogale gracilis. The sequence goes on from PITA01025967.1 coordinate 7,330, forward strand.
AACTGGGTTTTCTGCCCATCGGGAGGCCTGCTTCTCCCTCTCTCACTCTCCCTGCTTTTGTTCCCCCTCTCGCTGTGTTTCTCTCTGTCAAATAAATAAATAAAATCTGGAAAAAAAAACCCAAAACACCTTTCAGTCCAAATTCCTGAGTTTTCCAGGTGAGATTTAGATTCATAGCAATAAACTCTTAGTTAGTGGCTGCATTGAGCCAACAATCCATGTCTTCTACTTCAAATTCATTGCTTTACTCTCTGTTTTTTTTTTCCCTAGATATACTCTTGTGACTACATGTACTGAATGGTCCATATAATTATTAATTTAAATAGAACCAAGTAAAACCTCAATAGACAGAGTTATACCTGAGCATATTTTGTTGAGTGCTGCACATTTTGTAGATAAATGTTCAATTAGATATTGCTTACTTAGTACTTATTTCCATTGCACAAACAGAATGATGACAATATAGAAAATACAAAAAGAGAGAAAGAACAAACACAATTTCCACCATCACAGCACACAATTTACATTTTTTACTTCTAGCATGCTAGCATGCTTACATATTTTCTGAAGTTATAATGATGAGGTAATATGATCTTGTTTTGTTGTATTTAATTAGTATATTATATCATGACATTTTCATGTTATTATGTAATGTTCAAAATTATTACTTTGACAACTACATAATATTTCATGACTTGCTTTGATATTTATGCAGCCATTTACCCCTTGTTGAGCAATTAGATCATCTTTAATATTACTACAAATACCCTGCAGTGGTTATTGCTTTTGGTACATTGTTTTCTTTGAATTATTTTTCCGTGAATAAATTATAAGTTATTGAATTTTAATAGGATATGAATATTTAAATATCAACATGGCTTGTAGTTCATTTTGCTAAATTGTTTTCCAAAGAAGTTATATCCCATAACTAAAGAATAAAGTCATATAGGCTACTTTGGTTAAATAGCACAGCCCCACCTTTACTGTAAGTGGACCATGAGAACAGAGAAGCCACGGGTAGAACTGCCCTTGTCTGCAGAAGCACATCCAGAATTCTGAAAAAAGAACTTACAGGACATTCCCTAAAGATGACTCTAGTAGTCCTTCCCAAAATTTCCAACAGTACAATTGCTTAGTACCTTCCTCAGGGGCTAGGTTTTCAATAAAATTAAAACATTTCTAGGCCCAAGAAGGGTAAACATTAGCTTACACATGTATAAAGTCTAGTTTATATGATTAAACCCCATTACCAGTCATATAGGCTTAGACAACATAGTCTTAATGTTTCAAGAAAACATTAAGAAGAAAGAGGTTGAGGGGCGCCTGTGTGGCTCAGTCGGTTAAACATTTGCCTTCTGCTCAGGTCATGATCCCAGGGTCATGGAATTGAGTCCCTCATCTGGCTCCATGCTCATCTAATAAATTATAGATATAGATAGATGATAGAAGATGATAGATAGATAGATAGATAGATAGATAGATAGATAGATAAAATCTTTTTTAAAAAAAAGAAGAGGAAGAGAAAAGGGTTGAGCACATGAGACTCTTGCCTATTGAGTGAAAGAAAATAGAGAACCAGCCTTAACATTACATCCTAAACAAGTATTCCCAAAATGCAAACACACACATGAACACAGGTCAATGAAAAATCCATGTTTTTTTTTAAATTTCACAGGTTCTTTAGGACTCAGTCAGGCCCTGTCAGATTAAGACAGTTGTGATGATTTATTTGCTCACTATTGCTCAGCATTTCTTTTCCTGGCTATCACTATACAGCTACCTTTTATTGAAAGATAGCATTGTCCCAGCACTTTCTTTTCTTTTCTTAAAGCTTTATTTATTTATTTGAGAGAGAGAGAGAGGTGGTGGGGGGAGCATGACTGGGAGGGACAGAAGGAGAGGGAGAGAGGATCTCAAGCAGGCTCTGCACTGAGCATGGAGCCTAACACTGGGCTCCATCTCATGATCCTGAGATCATGATCTAAGCTGAAACCAAGAGTTGGCTGTCCAGCTGACTGGGCCACCCAGGCACCCCCCTCCCAGCCACATTCTTGGGTGCTTTTTGTTGAGGATCTCATTTAATCCTTGCAACAGTTCCATATACGACCTTTTATTTTTCTCTTTTACTTTTGTGGAACCAGAGTCCCAGAATATTTACGTAATTTGTATGAACTTATATACTCTGGGTTATGGGTTGCAGAGCCAACACTCACCCTTCTCTGAATGATGTTACTCTATAAAGTATCCCTAAGTGTGGCATAGTTTTGGGGGCGGTGCTTTCTACCTCAATATGTTAACAGTATCTCTGGGATATCTTGATCCTCTTGGGATTTTTCTGTTCATAAAACATGAAAAATCTTTCAGTTCTTTTTCTCAAAATGTGAGTCATACAGACAATTATTCTGCTGTTACATGCATATCTAGAAAAATACAAATGGGAACCACAACAGTGACACCAAATGAGCTCTATAATGTTTTGTGAAATGTTATATATCATTTTGGACTCAATCTTCATGACTAATACATCAAAGTCACAATAGATATTTCAAATCAGCAGTTTTGTTTTCAGTGAAATCTCAACAATATTAATTCAAATATTAATAATAATTATGATTTATCTTTATAGATTCAGGCCCCATAAAAGCTACAGATGAAGTTCATAACTGAAATGTCTCTAAATGTAATTCCTAAAATATAATTCAATCTGCTAAAGTGTTTAGTCTGAGAAATTTTTGGAGGAAAAAAAAATGTAACAAAAATGTACCTGTTTCATAGCATAGCAACATCAGCTTTAACAATACTTTTCCTTGGTTAAGCTGATCTCTTAGCAAATTATTTAAAATTACTCACAAGAATTTTAGTATGTATTATTAGTTGAATGATCTTGGTGTAAAATTGAGAAAAATCATTCCTTTCACTGTTTTTGAAAACTTCACCCAAGGAAGGATTCAATAAATTCTAAATTTTTAAGGTTTGAAAAAGAATTCTACCACAAATTTTAACTCAAGAAGAAAAAACTTTAAATGTATAATGAATATGTTATTAACAAATATTTAGTATAAAACATACTAAGACACTCTCCAAAAAAAACTTATTATAGGTGGAAAGATACTGGTCATAAGTATAAGTCATGTAGTTATAAATATAGTTACATGACACATTAGGCTCTGTAAAGGGGAAAAACATGATTCTGTGCAGGTACATATAGCCCCCAAAATTGCTTGTAAATGGTTTGGCTCTTAAACATAATTTCTCACAAGAAAATATTTCAAATTATAGCCTCCCCCACCTGAAACCCTTCAAATGTATAATTAAGTTGAATTGTGGTTATTATTTTTGACACAGAGCTCTGAGTACATGGAGGAATGAGGCAGAAAACACACATTTGCTTCTTTCCTCTCTATAGGGCTGACTGTGGGTAAAATTTTGGCATAGACAATATATGTCGGGAATCTTTCACTTTATATTTGTTCCTTTTCATGTGAATATTGCTTGCTGCTCAGTTTTTTGAATATGCTGTACTCATTTGCTTTTTTAAACTATGCTTGTTGGTACACTACCCAACACCAGCCTAACTCCCAAAGTACTCTGCTCAAAATGTTCTCTCTTTCCTGTTGTCCCTATTGCAGTCCCTAGCACATAGAAGACACTCAATAATTATTCATGGAAGGAATAAATGAAATAAGAGACATAGAAAGTAAAGAAGAGAAGACATGGCTTTAGCTGATCTTTTATCTTATAATATCTGCTTTCCCTACATTCATGTTCTCAGCTAGTTTCACATTGTGTTGTTCTGTGGAATACCTGCCTGGGAGGCGGGGGCTCTAGTTTCACCAAGTACGTGAAGGCAGGGTGGGGAGGACAACAGTGTGGATATTTTGTGCAGGTTTTTAGATTTGGTGTTGATGTGTTTTAAATAGTGAGGTTGTATGACTGAAAAGGCCATTATGGATCAGGGTAAAACAAGATAAACACAGAGTTGTCATGTGGCACGGCAATTCTAGACGTGTTCCATATATGTTCCTGTGATGGGATCTTAAAGCAGCTACAGCTCCCTCCTATCCAACATGGAGAGAAGCGCCACCGAACAGTGTATCTACAGTGCTCCTGCTCTGCAACTGCAATTTAGAGGCAACAAAGCTCAATGCTAAGTGTGGCTGCTGTGTGATTCGTGGGTGAGGTGCCTCCTTAGGCCTTTCCTGTGCCGCATACCTATCTTATTGCTAAGCTGCTTTGGTTAAAAATCCATGCACATGTTCTTGTATGGTCAAAAGGAGACTTCCTCTGAACAGAACTCACTAAGTCCAGAAGTGGGCACATGGCAGGCTGCTGGCCAAAATGTGCCTACTAAGCCCCTAACAAATGAATCGCAAATCTGGGTGACTGGAGAGACAAATGTTTACCATGGAAGAGTAACAAAAAATTCTGGGCTTTTTGCCATCTAGGGGGAAAAAAAAACATAAAAAACTTTCTTATCCTTTCCTGGATAGAGTTCTAAGAAGGTACAGTGCACTCAATTCAGTCTTTGGATGAGAATATTGACAAAAAGTGAGACTTTGTATAGGTTCACAATGAAATTATACATACGTATATGAAGAAGTTATTTTTCTCTCTCGTGGTGACTGATTTGCTTTACCATTAAGACAGAATAGGATGATGTTATTATAATTTCATTCTTTCCTACTATATCCCCTCATTGTCTAAGGCGATAGAGCCAACAGCCTGTGTTATTACTCATGGAACGCCAAGAATGAAGTCAGAGTTAGATAATTTTTAGGAACACAGGCCTTTGTAGTCAGGCAGAGTGGTTTTCAAGTCCAGCTGTGCCACTGTCTGGTTGTGTGACTTCTAGCAGAGTTATTTAACATCCTTCTCTTTGTTACAGTCATTGTAATTAGATAACGTGTTAAGCACGTTAGAGCACTTAGAACAATGCCTGGAATGGATTAAGTGCTCAATAAATGTTATTTGACAATTATTTGCTTACTGATATTATTCCTAAAATTACTATTGGTACAAATTCCCACTATAAGCATTATAGCCAAAGAGCCAAAAATACACAACATAATAATAACAATATGGCCTGCTAAGCTAGATTTATTTGTTCATGTGAGGGGAGCTATTTGAGAAGAAATATTTTAAATTAACTGTATATTTATTATTCACCTTTCTGTGACCTAAGATCTTTTTCCACTCTGCGCTTTCATCAGTCCTTCTCACTATACCTGGGGAATAAAATATTACCTTAGAAAATGGAAGTAAGACAAATAAGAGCTCTAAGACAATAGAATACCTGATATGGTTATATACTGTATTCTGGAGGGAGAAAATTAAGGCAAAAAGCTTTTGGAATTTTATGACTAGTTTATTATTGATAGTCTATGCACGTACGTATGTAGCTGAGCCTTGTCTTTGGGGCTGGAATGTGTGACCCAGATAGGCTCTTCTTTCCTTCTGACCAACAGAATATCTTTCCTTCAACTGCATGCAGTTTGCTTCTGTTTGGCTCCCTGACAGGCTGACAAGCAGTGTGATGCTTCCATGTTCAGTATACAGAGACTTTGAGGGTTCTCTAATATCCTCATTCAAATATTCAGGGAGAATCTGAGAACATCAAACTATTTCCAGTGATGCTGGATGTGTACCAGGAAATCTCCCACTGTATAGCAGAGTGGAAGTGATTTATTAAATGAGAAAACGAACCAGTGGTCAATGGAAAGTTGACAGCTTATAAAAAATGTACAGTTGGAACTCATCTCTTCATGCAAAAAAATATTTTAAAAAGGCCAGGAGAATGAAGGTGATGTGGACTACTTCTGACACAAACTTCTGACACTCATTCTGTAGGACTATTAATATACAATATGGTTTCCAAATTCAAAGTTGAGTGATGAAGGAAAGAAAGATATGAAATTTTGGAAATTTACTTCATAGGAGATTTATTTCAGATCCTCTAAAAATATCAGTAAGACCTCATGTAAAATTTCCTTGTAAGGTCCCCTTCTTATAGAACTTCTTTTTTCAGTCCTCAAGTTCAATCACAGTGTGAGCTCAAGAAAAGAAAGGTAGGAAAGGGGAGATTGAAATTGACACTACCAAAAAAAGCCCTTTAACTACATACCTGTAATGTTTTAATAACTGCTTAACATTTTAGAGAACTTTTCTATCATTTATAAAATTAATCAGCAAAATGGCAGCATAGGAAGTCTTAAACCTCTTTCCCCCATGTAGATACTAATTCTGTAACACACAGACCAATGCCTTTTACGTAAAATCCAGACACCACTTAAAAATTTCATCCATCCAAACAAGCATAAAACCAGCTGCATTAAAGCTGAGAGAAAATTTATGGCAATCACTAACCAGAGTCCTCCCTCCTGGTTCAGTGCTGCACATGACAGCATAATTGGGAAGAAATACCCAACCCCCAGCTTCCCCTGGAGAGGGAAGAGAAGGCTGAAAGATACATCTAACATTCAGAGTTTTCAAGGATGGGTTTTTTTTGGGGGGGCGTGTTCTAGCAAAGGGATTGGTTTATGTCTTGCTCACATTTAAACACTGACAAGAAAGGATGCCAGGTTGAGGGCCACTAAGAACAAAGGTGAAAGTTTTGTTCACCTCACTTACTCATGATTGCCTGTTCCCCAGCTCAGCATGGAGAAAGTGGGAGGAAACCTCCAAATTCCCACTTCTCCCTGGAGAGAGAAAGAGTTGGATCATGAGTCCAATGCTCTGCTTATTGTGGGGTAGAGGTCTTTCTCAAGGGATTGGTTTTTGTCTCATTTGGGTTGGAGTGTTGAGGATCTCGAGAACAAAAAAGAGCTCAACAGTTTATGGCAGTTCCAGAGAACTTGCAGTACCACAGACGGCCACCAGAGGGAAAAAGAGATAATGAATTCCTGAAGAAAAAGCCTATAAAATTTCTTTAATTGGAAATTTACCACTCTAAACTTCCCTGTTAGTACTGTTTTTACCACATTTCATAAGTGATGATAAATAAGTCCAAGGAAGATATATCTTTATCTTCCCAGATAGGCTCCCAGAATCTTTAGCAGGTGAAGGTATTTCCTGTACAGAGCCAATCCATAAAGACTGGGAGAGGTAGCTGTTGTTTTGAGTGTTCAGAGCATAACACAAAGTAACAAGCCACACAGAGAAACAGGGAGACGTGGCCCAACCAAAGGAACAAAAGAAAACTCCAGAAACTGACCAAAATAAATAAAGGTATGTGAATTACTTGGCAAAGAATTCAGAAGTAATCCTTATAAAAATATTACCAAATTGAAGATATGATGCATGCATACAATGGTAATAACTACAAAGAAATAGAAAAATAAACAAGTCAAAAACTGTCACAAGAAATGAAGTAGGACATTATATAATGATAAAAGAATAAATTTACCAGGAAGATGTAGCATTATGATTATATATGTATCCAACACCAGAGCACCAAAATATAAGAGGGAAACAGTGACAGAGCTGAAGGGAGAAATAGACAGAAACACAATAATAATAATAGGATATTTCAAACTCCACTTTCAGTAAAGGGTAGAATCAGACAGAGATCAATACGAAAACATAGAACTTGAACAAGTAAATAGACAAAGTGGAACTAACAGAAATAAAGAAAACACTCCACCCAACAGAAGTAGAAAACTCATTCTTCCCCAAGAACATTATCCAGGATAGGTCAGATGTTATATCACAAAACAAGCTTTAACAAATTTAAGAAAATTAAGATCATACCAACTATTTTTTTTTCCAACTGCAAGTGAATAAAACTAGAAATTGATAGCAGAAGGGAAACTGAAAAATTCAAAACTATGTGGAATTAAACAACATCCTCCTCCACAACCAACGAGTTAGGAAAGAAATAAAAAATGGAAATTAGAAAATGTCTGGAGACAAACGAATTCAAAGAACAGAAAAATAGGGACATGGGGGTGACTTAGTCAGTTAAGTTTCTGCCTTTGGCCCAGGTCATGATTCCAAGGTTTTGGAATCAGGTCCCTAGTCAGGCTCCTTGCTTAGCAGGAAGCCTGCTTCTCCCTCTGCCTGCCACTCTCCCTGCCTGTGCTTTCTTTCTCTCTCTCTCTCTCTGACAAATAAATAAATAAAATCTTTTTAAAAAGAATAAAAAAATAACATACGAGAACTTACAAGATGCAGCAAAAGCAGTGCTAAGAAGGAAGGTCATGGTGATAAACATCTGTATTAAAAAAGAGAAAAACTTCCAAACAAGTAACTTCACTTTACACCTCAAGAAACTAGAAAAAGGAGAGCAAAGAAAACCCAAAGTTAACAGAAGGAAGAACATAAAAAAATTAAAGAATAGGTAAATGAAGTAGAAGATAAAGAAAAACCAACAACACTAAGAATTAGTTTTTCTAAAGATCAACAAAATTGACAAACCCTTAGTTTTTAAAAAAAATGACACGAGTAAATCAGAAATAAAAGAGAGATATTGTAATTGAGGCAACAGCAATAAAAATACTATATAAATCTATGATGAATTACATACCTACAAATTAGATAACTTAGAAAAAAATTATAAATTCTAGAAGCATATAATCTACTAAGACTGAATCATGAAAAAATAGAAAATATAAATAGACCTATAACTAGTAGAGAGATTGAAATAGTAATTAAGAAAAAAAGAATCTACCAGCCAAGAAAAGCCCAGGACCAGATGGTTTTATCAAAGAATTATACCAAATAATTAGAGAAGAATTAATATCAGTCTTCCTCAAACATTTCCAAATAACTCATTTTTATAAGGCCAGCATTATTTTGATAACTAAGCTAGAGAAAGGTACTACAAAAAAAGAAAACTGCAGACCAATATCCCTGATGAATATAGATGTGAAATTCTCAACAAGGGACACCTGCATGGCTCAGTTAAGTGGCTGACTCTTGGTCATGGTCTCTTGGGTTAAGTGAGATTGAGTCCCAAATCAAGCTCTGGGTTGAGCTGAGAGTCTACTTGAAGTTTCTCTCCCTATGCCCTTTCCCCCTACTCTCATGCTCTCTATCTCTTTCTCTCTCAGATAATAAATAAATCTTTAAAAAAAAATTCCTCAACAAAACACCAGCAAATCAAATTCAAGAGTGTGTTAAATGGATCATACATCAACAATAAATGAATTAATTAAAATTAAAATTAAAAAATGACAAAAGATTTTTGTCATGACCATGTAAGACCATGTACAATGACCATGTAAGATTTTTCTTTGGGATGCTAGGATTGTTCAACAAACAAAAACCAATCAATATGATATACCATATTAGCAGAAGGAGGGATAAAAATCACATGATCTTCTCAGTAAGTGCAGAAAGTGTTTGACAAAATTCAACATTCTTTCATGATAAAAACATTCGATGAACTAGGAATAGAAGAAAATTATCTCAACATAATATAAATGGTATATGGAAACACTACAGCAAATATCATAGTCAACATGAAAAATGGAGAGCTTTTTTGTTAAAATCTGGAAAAAGGCAACTGTAAAACTCCTACCATAATGTTTATTTCTATCTCAAAATTTTGAGATCAAAATGTATTTATATACGGTCAATATCTATTGACGTTATTTTACTTTGATCAAAAATCATAACTATGATCAAGAATATAGTAAACAGAGATAACTAAATATTTTAGATTTTTTTAGATTAAGCAATAGTTCATGGGGCGCCTGGGTGGCTCAGTTGGTTGAGCGACTGCCTTCAGCTCAGGTCATGATCCCGGAGACCCCGGGATAGAGTCCCACATCGGGGCTCCCTGCTTGGCAGGAAGCCTGCTTCTCCCTCTCTCACTCCCCCTGCTTGTGTTCCCTCTCTGGCTGTGTTTCTCTCTGTCAAGTAAATAAAATCTTAAAAAAAAAAAAAAAGATTAAGCAGTAGTTCAGAGGGATAATTTTTGGAAAGTCATGAAGTAATAATAATGACCACATTCCAGACACTTCACATACATCTATTCCTGCAACAGCCATATAAGGGAGTTATTCTATTCCAACTTTAGAAATGAGATTGAAACTTAAAGAAGTTAGGTTACTTGTCCAAAGCCAACTGTCTAGTAAATTGCAGGGCTGGAATCCAGAGCTACTCCTGACAATAGAAAGAGATTACCAACTCAAACCTCTACAAAACTCAAGGGGATTATACAAATCTGTGAATACAGATTGCATACAATAGATGTAATGCAATAGGAAGTACAGGGTCTGTGGATTGATGTCTCCTGTGTGATTATACAAATGTGAACTGCTCATTTGTATACCAGGTTTAGACTTTTTATTTTTATTTTTTATTTTTTATTTAAGATTTTATTTATTTGACAGAAAGAAACACAGCCAGAGAGGGAACACAAGCAAGGGGGAGTGAGAGAGGGAGAAGCAGGCTTCCCGCCAAGCAAGGAGCCAGCCCGATGTGGGACTTGATCCCTGGTCTCCGGGATCATGACCTGAGCTGAAGGCAGTCGCTTAACCAACTGAACCACCCAGGTGCCCTGGTTTAGACTTTTTAAATGACTAAGTGAAAGAATGACTCTCTTTCAAATAAAAAAAATTAAAAAGAGAGGGGCACCTTGGTGTCTCAGTTGGTTAAGTGTCAGACTCTTGATATCAGCTCAGGTCATGATCTCAGGGTGGTGAGTGAGATCAAGCCCCCTGTTGAGCTCCAGCACTCGATGAGGAGTATACTTCAGATTTTCTTCCCCTTCCCCTCTCCTTGTTTGCTCTTTCTCTCTCTCCCTCTCCTTCCCAAAGGAAAAAAAAAAGAAAAAAGAAAAATTTAAAAAAGAAAGAATGATAACCAAGATGATTTTCAATTAAAGATGACATATTAAATGTAAATTTTCTTTCACTTATCTAAAAACTCACTAAAATAACAAAATAGAACTTACTAAATGAAACTGACAAGGTCAAAGAGAAATGAAAATGAGATGTAAGTAAGAAAATGTGGAAAGCTCAAAAACAAAATAAGTAGCAACTGACATTGTAAGACTGAGAAAACAGATTCTCAAGACAATAGTTGGGAAAACAAGAAGTAACCCAGTTTATACCATAATGCTTCAAATGACTAAGTAAAGTGGTACTGGCACATGCTTTGAAGTTGGGGCTGAAAAGAGTATTGTTTGAAGGTGTAAGAAACTTCCAGCCTCCTTAGATCTTCTTTCTCATCCCCTTCTTCCATCCCAGCTGAATACAAATTTTTTTCCCTGGAGAAGACAAAGAAGGCATGCTTTGGGAGATATCAGGAAGAGTTGAGATTTAGGGATTATTACAGAGAAAAAGAGAATTCAATGAAGGGTCTTTTTAAAAAAGATCTATTTCTTCATTTTAGAGAGAGAGAGAGAGTACAGAAGGGAGGGCCAGAGGGAGGACAGAGGGTCTTAGGTAGGCTCTGCACTGAGTGCAGAGCTCAATTTCAGGGTTGATCTCATGACCCTGAGATCACCACTTAAGCCAAAACCCAGTGGGACACTTAACCAACTGCATCACCCATCACCCCCAGTGAAGGTTTTTTATCAAATGTTCAGGCACCAGTTTTCTTCTGCTACATGGCTTCCAGAATACCAACAGGCAGCATATTACCTTCCAAGCAGAAGTCTGTAGAATTATTCTCTGAGGAATTTGATCAGCCCAAAAGAAAAACCTCAATAAGGATATCTTGGCTTCCCCCAGTGAAATGGCCCAGTCAGATCACACAAACAGTAAAGTATACAGAAAGAACTAAGTCTACAGTTAGCTTATTTACATAATATTCTTAACTACTTAAGAGTAGACATTCAATGATTGTCAATTTTTGGAGAGATTTGCTAGAATAAAAGGCATAAATATTCCAAAAGAAGCAGAAAGCAACTTGGATATTCAGTCTATACAAGGAAAAGAAAAGTTAAAACACACACAGACACACACAAATCATTTCTGTCATTAAGGATATGAGAATATGCAGCATGTATGGAATAAAAATAGGGCACTCTCAAATAGAAAATGAATTAGTAGACACTTTCTACCCTAAAATAATCTATAAAATGGAATCAAAAGCAAAATGCAATTTCCTAAAACTAAGAGATATGATCATAGAAATTTAAAAATCTAGTAGAAGGAATGAAACAAAGATTGAGAGGGTGAAAAACAAGATGTAGAAAGTAAAATAAAGGAAAATAAGAAAACATAAATAGAATATTGATCTAGAAGAGTCAACATTTCACAAATAACATTTAAGAAAAAAAAGAAAAAGGAAGACCTGTAATGGCTCAGTCAGTTAAACATCTGCCCTTGGCTTAGGTCCTGGGATCTAGCCCCATATTGGGCTCCCTGCTCAGCAGGGGCCCTGTTTCTCTCTCTCTCCCACTTCCCCTGCCTGTATTCGCTCTCTCTCTCTCTCTCTCTCTCTCTCTGTCAAATAAATAAATAAAATATTTTTTAAAAATAAAGGAAAAGAAAAAACAAAATATTAAGTGGAGGAAATCACAAAGCAAATAATTCAAGAATTTATTTATTCAAGTAAATAATTTTTTACAAATTTTTTTACAAATTTTTTACAAATACAAAATTTTTTTACAAATACAAAATTTTTTACAAATACAAAAAAAAAACAACGCAATTTTTACAAAACCGAAAGGCACCAATAAGTACTACCCAGAATAGTGCTAATAATGGACTCCACAAAGGCACACTATTATTACATTCAGAACAGTAAAGGAAAAAAGAAGATCCTGGAAGCTTACATAGAAAGGATCCAGAATCAGAATGGCTTTAGACTTTTTAATGCAACACTAGAAACTAGATGTCAGTGGAGCAAAGCATTTGAAATTTGAGTGACAATGTCACTCAACCTAGAATTCTATACCCAAATGACCAATTTATTAGATCTGAGAGAATGAAAAGTTTTCAAACTCATAAGATTTCAGTATATGTGCTGCCAAAGTGATCACAAACTCATAAGATTTCAAAAATACTATTTAAGTATACCTTCTCAAAAACTTAATGAGAAGCTGTTTCCACCAAAATGAGGGAAAAAAGCCATAAAGAGGAAGAGATGAAATCCAGAATACAGCAGAACTCAAGAGAGAAACAAATGGAATGCACAGGATATTGATGAAGGGAGAAAACACAATCATAGCTGTGGACCAGGAAATCAATTCATATTATAGCAGTTCAAAAACTATAGGAAAAACAATAATGACAACAACAGACCCTCAAAACCCTGCAAGCAACAAAGCAGAAAACTATAGGAGAGATGTATCCACAAAAATAAATCAACAAAACACTTGCATGCTATTCATAATAATGTGAATGGTTAGTATTTATTTAGCCACAGTTATAATCTAACCACACTGAGATTCCAGGGAACAAAGCAAATGAGGAAGTGTTGAATGACACCAGCTAAACTTTCATTTTCCAAACTAGAAAGTCAATTATAAAATGCCTAAAATTGAAAAACCAAAACTAACACTAAATATGTTATTTAGAAGAACAAAGGTAAGTAACAAAGGAAATAGCCAGAAAACTACAAAGGAGTTGTTTCTGGGAAAGGAAAATGACTTAGGGTGAGTTAGACAGTGTGCTGCCACTCAATAAAAATAATATAGAACTATTGAGCTATGTGCCTGTGTTATTTTGATTTAGAAAAAAAATTAAATTGTAATAAAAATAACGGGCACTATTGATATTGAAAGATAAATTGGATTAATTGATTCTTCTATTTTAAGATAATAAAACATTTACGTACAAGTGTCAAGCTTTGGCCCAGTTGAAAGGAAACAAATATAAACTTCCTGAAAAAGTAAATAAAGAGAAATGTAATCTACTTGAGCAGTGATGTTCATTTGTTTGCATTTTTTTTTTCTTAATAACAGCACAGCTTTACTGGCCGAGTGCTGCCTTTTCTGCCGAAGGAAAAGTTATTCCAAAGTGAATGCTACAGTCAAAGAGCTGCAGATCCAAGCCTTCTGTTTTCAATGAGCATGCCAGTCCAATGGCATGTCCGGCAGACAGTGTTTTATTAGGGGTTGGTCATCTCCTCCTCTGAGCCACGTGAACAGCCTGCGGTTCTACATGCTTCCTTTGACCTTCCGGTCCCTCTGGAGTAGTGTGACCGCTGGAAGCTGAAACCACAGCTGTGTGTCACTTGACTCCCAAAGCTCACTCTTCTTTGCTCTTTCCCCTGGGGACAGAGAAAAAGCAAGTTGATGGAAAGAAAGTCTCTTCCCTGAAATGAAATAATGCCTCTTCCTTGAGCTGTTTGAGGAACTGGAATGAACAAGCAGTTGTCTGGCAGAGGTGTGGAAGGTGGTCCAATGAATGTTCAGCAGAGGTCAAGTGGGAAATTTTGCTCCTCTCAGCCAGAAATCTCATTCCAGACTGAAAGAGAGAGACTCTTTATGGGTTCAGGGGAAGCCAAGGATATATAAAGCCTTGGCACATAAAAGTCTAAAGAAGAGTGAGTGGACGTGGAATTTAGCCTAAAGAAGAGAGGGTTCAGGATGATTTAAAACGGGTCTCTGGAGCAGGAAATGTCATCATATTAGGAATGACGACCAGATGTTCTCAATCTCATCAGAGCACAGAGCAGGGAGAAAGAATGACCTTATAGAAAAAGGCAGAACTTCACGACAGTTGTGAAACACTGGAATGGAGTGTCCATGGAGTCTGTGGAATTCTCCATAAAAATAAGACCTTGGTCTGATATGAGCATATGTGTGTAGCTTTGCCTAAAGTAGAAGTTATTAAGGAAATGGTGTCTTGGGAGACTGTCCTCGAGCATTCTTTGTATCATAGACTTTCAGATATATAAGGAACCCCCATTGATAGCCACTTCTTGGCCCCATAGCTGTAAGGACCTGATTGAACAATATAAATTTAAATTTTCTTCTTTTCTCTCCTCTATTCTCTTGGCATTTCTCCACATGTTTGTAAACATATTGATTACAGTGATAATAGAACAATTCCTCAATTATAGCTTTTCACTAATGGATTTGTTTTGTTTTGGTGTTAGAGACAGAAAAAAACTTATTAATTAAGATAATGTATCTTCATACTAAAATTCTTGAGACGGCCTGAAATTCTGTTTTGGCACTTAGAAGATATTCAACAAGTTGAGAGTTAATATGGAGTATTTTATAAGGTGGAATGAAAATTTTTCAATTTGTTTTATCCAGCTTTATTGAAGTGTGAGGGACGAACAAAATAGAATATATATTATGTATAACATTGTGGTGATTAAGAAAGTATATATTAATAATGGATTCCTACCATCTAATTAATGGATGTATTTCTATTACCTCACATTTTTATCTATCATCTATCTATCATCTATCTATCTATCTATCTATCTATCTATCTATCTATCTATCTATCTGTCATCATCATCATCTATCATCAAATGTGAACATTTAAGCTCTACTCTCTTACCAAATTTGAATTATATAATACAGTATTACCAACTATAGTTATGATATTTTACATTGGATTCTCAGACCTCATTCATCTGAACTTGTATTATCTTTGTTATCTCTTGTATCTTTGTTGAAAGTGTTCTAACAGGTATGAGCTGATATTTTGTTGTAGTTTTGATTTGCATTTCCCTGATGTTTAATTATGTTGAGCACCTTTTCGTGTACCTATAAGCCATCTGTATATCTTCTTTGGAAAAATGTCTATACAATTCCTTTGCCCATTTTTAAATCAGATTTTTTGTCCTTTTTGCTGTTGAGTTATAGGACTTCTTTATATATTTTGGGTATCAACCCCTTATCAGATATGTGATTTGCAAGTACTTTCTCCCATTCCATAAATTCCTTTTCTTTTGTTGATAGTTTCCTTTATTATTCAGAAGCTTTTCCTTTTATTTCTTAAAATAAGTTAACAGTCATGGGTAAAGAAGATGTGGTACATATATACAATGGAATACTATGCCTCCATAAGAAAGGATGAATATCCAACTTTTGTAGCAACATGGACTGGACTGGAAGAGATTATGCTGAGTGAAATAAGCCAAGAGGAGAAAGTCAAGTATCGCATGGTTTCACTTACTTGCGGTGCATGAGGGGTAAACTGGAGGGCAGTGGGAGAAGGAAAGTAAATGGGAACTAGGGTAATCTAGGGAGGGAAACGAAACAACA
>PITA01025968.1:0-23449 GCA_004023965.1 Spilogale gracilis
TGTGTGTGTGTGTGTGTGTGTGATGGCTTTGGCTAGGAGGCGGGTGGGAAGAGTGCAGAGTGGGGGACGCGGGCAGGACAGAAGGCTGACATTCAGGGACACACCTACTTGCCAGCCACTGTGCGACTGACATAACTTTAGGCTTGCCGGTCCTTAACTAGACAGAAGCATCCACAATCCCACAATCAAGTCGACCCTAGTGCTGAAAACTCCGTGGGAGACTGTGGCCGTGACCCAGAGCAAGGCGAGAACTGCACCCACCATGAACTTATAGTACTAATGGGTACCGTTTGCCCATCCTTCCATGCCAGGCACTGTGCAGACAGAATCTAGAATCGCCACTGTGAGCCTGGTAAGGAAGGTGCCATACCAATTGTGCAGTAAGGGTGCAGAAGCTCAGGGACTAAACGACCACCGAGGCCACAGAGCTGGGGAAGAAACGAGACTCTGAACCCAGGGCTGGCTCCAAAGCCATAGCCCTGGCATTGCACCTCGCCATACTGCCCTTCCTGGCTCCTCCATTCATAAAGAAGGAGGCATTTTATAAATAGAAGTGAACACAATGAGGCCAACACTGATGGGTCCCGAAGCAAATGGTGCTGCAGACCCCACTGCCCTGGGGGCCACAACTCCATCCCCCGCCTTTGTTTTATGAAGTCTGAGCTCTCGAAAAGACACGCGTGTGGCGCCACACACTCCACCCCAAGAGTCAGTGTGTAAATGGCAGAGTGGGTCTTGTGCCAAGAAGCTGGAGCCCGTTTATTTCTGTCTCGATGTTAAGACAGCCAGCGCCAGGTTGAGGCTGAGAAACGCTCCTTCTAATTAAAACTTTTTTATTTCCAAACACATGTCACAGTTTCAGCTGTGAGGCTCACTCCTTGCTTTGTGGATGTCTCAGAGGAGAAGCAGCTGCTCTGTGACAGCCTCTTCCATTCACTCTGGGATCCCAAAGGGCACAGATTCATTCCTCAAGCCAAGGGAGCAGCACGGTGGGTCCCGCACACGTTTGAGAGAGCCGAGAAAGCCAGGAACGAGGAGACACTGGCCGATATCATGAGTCTCACAAATCCGCACGGAGGCCCACGGACCATGTGCCTTGTCCCAGCAGGTGGGAAAGAGGAGTCTAGCACAAGACCTGAAGACCCTCAGAAAGCCTTGGAAGGAGGAAGTGAATGGAGGCATTCCAGACGGCTGATCGCTGCTGAACAAGGAGTCAGAAAACCCACCAAGCATGCTGTCCCCCAGGCACCTGTTGGTCTTCATCCTCCCCCCTCCCCCCACCGTGGCCTCATGGCTTCAAGGGTGGGGGCTGCGTCTGCTTTGTTCCCTGCTCCATCGAAGGGCACAAACCCAACAGGTAGGAGCTCGACACATCAAGACTTTAGTACCTGCTCGTCGGGTTCACTGGGGCTGACAACTCCAGGTGGTCTCCAAGCCCAGCTGCCTCCTGATCATTGGCTCTTCTCCACCAGTACAAACATCAGGGAGAGGAACAGAAAGGATGTGTGGAAGTCTGCAGGAGCGGAACACTGCGGGTCTCAAATCCTTCATCCACCACTTTCTACCCGGGACCTGCTCAAGGCCCAGCTCCTCAGTCAACCCCTGAAGACCAGAACGTTACGTGTCCTGACATTTCAGATCTCCAGGAAGTGGAGTCTATATACCATTAAGGATCATGACCCCAGGCATGTAATCTTCATGTTCCAAGCCCCCCACCCCTGCCAGCTATGGCCAGGTGATGAGCCAAACAGAGGGACTCCCTTCTTCTGCCATTCGGGGCCCAGGAACAGAGCCTACAGGTAAAACTGCTTCTACGAGAGGCTGTGCTGTTGGATGAACATCTTATGATTCATGGAGGGGCAAAGAAGTTTAGTGTTCAAGAAATGTTTAAAACCACTGTCGCCTGAGCATGTGGAGATGGGAGGCAGGGAGAAGCCAAGGGCTAATGCCAGAATTCCAAGTCAAGATGGACACCTGGAACCTCAAACCTCGAGTGGCCATATTCCCTTGGGGGGCTCTACTAGCCGGGACGGCATCAGGAACCTCCACACCACTTCCACACCCCCAAAGACAACCTGCATTCTGCATACACACCCTCCTGAAGGGACAGGTTTGTGTGTCTTGTGTCCCAAGAATGCAGCACAGAGCTGACGAGTTAGACAACAGTTACTGAGTGCTAACCATGGGCCAGGTGTTGGTGTAGGCACACTCAATCCTCAGAACTGCCATCATCCCCATTTTGCCCCCAGAGACGACACGTGCCCCGTGCAAGGTCGCACAGCTGGTGAGTGCCGGTCAGAGCCCTCTCCAGAGCTTGTCCTCTGAGCTTGGCCCGGCCGCCACAGAGAGGTTCGAGAGGATTTGCTGGATGACCCCTAGGACGGCGTCGAGCCACATCACCTAGGCCTCTGCGGGTTCAGGAAGAACCTGCCCATCAATGAGCAGAAATCAATGGCACCCTCCCGCCCATCCCTCTATGACTTCAGTCACGATTCAAAAATTCTTCTGGTCCATCGTAAAACCTAAAACCCGAAATGTGTGCAAAGAAGCATCATGCTGGGCGCCTGGGTGGCTCAGTTGATTAAGCGACTGCCTTCGGCTCAGGTCATGATCCTGGAGAGCCGGGATCAAGTCCCACATTGGGCTCCCTGCTCAGCAGGAAGCCTGCTTCTCCCTCTCTCACTCCCCTTGCTTGTGTTCCCTCTCTGGCTGTGTTTCTCTCTGTCAAATAAATAAAATCTTTAAAAAAAAAAAAAAAAAAAGAAGCATCGTGCTGCCCTGGGGAGTTGGCACGCCTGCAAGGGGACGGGGCGCCATCCAGACTGGACCACCGCAGGCTGATGGCCTTGGAACACTCCCTGCTGCCCCCTCGAGGTCCACCGTGCCACCACCGTCCCACCACTCAGTCCTCTGCAGAGAAGCACTGGCAGGAGAAATGGCCATCCAGCCAAGCCGGGCCATCCTTCAGGGTCAGGACAAGAGGGAGCAGGGCAGCTCCAGCAGTTCAGGAAGCCAAAAGAAGTGAGATTTACAAAGCAGTTGGCTTACATGGGACAAATAGCCTGTGTCCCAAGGTGCCGCCCTGGGCTCAGCTGTACGCTGGAACTGAGCAGGGTTCCATCTGACTGCTCCTGGGTCACTGAGCTCAGCAGCCCAGCCAGGTGGAGGGAGGACCACTGCCTTGGCCTCTCTGTGAAAAGGGAAGGGGCTGAGCCACCCTTCCTCATGGGGTATTCAAGGACCATGAGAACCCAGTGGTCGTTGATTTGGGGGAGTCTGGGGATAGAAGCACTCTGTGGGATGCTGCCTTGCCCGCAGCTTGGGACAGAAGGGGACTTATGTCACTGCCCAGGAGTTCCTGCTGTGTGGCCCACTCCCCTGATAACTCACTGGGACCCCAGATGTCTCCCCCTAGAGTCAAGCAAGGACAGGCAGCTGCCCGGGCTGAGATGGGGTGACACAACCATGGGTGGATCTTCCCTTGGAGTCATCTTGCCTAGCACAGCTGGACCCTGTAGCTTGCACCTTGAGATAAAGTGCCTGATTTTCCGAATCTGGGAATGTGGGCAGTCAAGATCCTGTGCTTGACCTTCAAGGGGGGCTCATCGGGCTGCCTATCAGTTCTGCTCAGGGTGATGACCATGGGCAGCCCCGGGTGATAAATTCTGAGTAGTTTAGCCCAGTGGTTCTCAAGCAGAGGCAATGTCCACAATGCCTGCAGCTGGGGGAGGGGCACTACCTACACCTGACAGGTAGAGCCCTCCAATGCGTGGGACAGCCCCTCATGCGACAAAACACAAGGCCCAGGAGGTCAGTGGTGCCAAGGCAGAGAAGCCCTGTCCTAGACTGCCTGGGACTTCCTGTTTTCCTTTTCCTGAAAACTAGGGTTTTCGGCCTCACTTTACAGCCGTGCAAGGCCTGGGGGCGGGGGGATAGGGGTCAGTGGAATGGAGTTTCATCACCAAAATACAAGGGAATACCTGCCAAGAAACATCAGTGCTGGACCCTGGATTGAGCAACCCACTGAGACTTTTTACAACCAGTCCTCAATTATTATTGTCCCCTTTCACAGATTCGGAAAACTGAGGCACAGAAAGGTCACATACCACTCAAAAGAGGAGCCAGGATTTGAACTAATCAGTCTCATCCCATACCGTGTGGTAACTGGGAGAAAAATATACAACCTAATACCCATATCATGTGTGGTCCTCACTACGTGCCAACAGAAGAAAGAAAAAGGGAAAGGAAGAGAGAAAGGTAGGGAGGACAGAGAGACGTATGAGAAGGACAGTGAAAAGATGGATGGAAATGTGAACAGCCACAATCTGTAAGTGGTGGGATTTGGGCATCTTCTGTTTACTTCTCTGTGCCTTTCCATATTTCTCCATTCTCTCCAACAAAAATGCCTTTTACAGACAGAAAAGAAAAGAAAGAGTAAGCAAAACAAAAATATCTGCCAAGCACAGATTTCAGGACTAGGCATCTGAAACTGTGCTGGAGGGGCCCCTGGGTGGCTCAGTCCATTAAGCATCTGCCTTCAGCTCAGGTCATGATCTCTGGGTCCTGGGATAGAGCCCCATGTCCAGCTCCCTGCTCAATAGGAAGTCTGCTCCCTCTGCCGTTCACCCTGCTCGTCCTCTCTCTCTCCAAAAACTGTGCTACAAAAGAGATGCAGAACCACGTCCCCCTTGGCAGACATGAGGGGACATCCTTGGTCACTTGGGTGCATCACCACCTTGACGACAGCCCGTGTAGGGGAGCCATCCCCAGGAGGCTGTGCACGCAGTACACCTGCAAGGGATCTGCTCCCGAGGACAGACGCTGCCCCAAATCCGAGACAGCTTGTCAGCTCCTCATTTGTCTCAGGGCAGAGAGTACCGGGACAGGAAGAGCTGCGGAGGTGCAAGGGCGAGACCCCCCACCACGGCTGACTGTTTGAAACGCTCAAAGACGACTTCCAGAAAAATAAGGTTTCCAGCTCATTAAAATTTCCTTTCAACAGTTTTATTAACCAGTAGGAGTGACAGGAAAAAGAAGAATGTTTTTATCCAGGGTCTAATGTGAAAGTTTGTTTTAGGGAAAAAAGGAAAAGAACTCTAGGATACGATGAAATGGCTGCTTTTCCAATTTTTTTTCCCCACAGAATTTGTCTTTGCACTATTTTAAAGTTCATTTCCACCATAAAAACCTACAGTCTGTAGAGATGCCCTTTGTCTATTGTCCCTTTTTGTTATTATTCTTAACTTTTTAAAAAGGTGTTTATTCTCCCCCTCACTATGATTTGGGGTCACTGTGAGGCCCCAACTCCACCTTGTGTAAAATGCTTAAGTGTTCCATGGTCATAAAAAATTATGGCAGTTATCTTAAAGTTTCAGGAAGAATCTCTAAAGTTAAGATATCACACCCCAGAATGCAGAAATTCAAAATGTCCAAATGTCACCACTGGGTAAAGCAAGAAATAAAATAATGTTTGTTAGATCATCAGCAAGCCCAGACTTATTTTTAAAAACCATAATTCCCAGGGTATCTGGGTGGCTTAACGGGTTAAGCATCTGCCTTCCACTCAGGTCATGATCCTGCAGACCCCCAACGGGGTTCCCTGCTCAGCAGGGAGTCGGCTTCTCCCTCTGCCCTTCCGCCCCACTCACACTCCATCTTTCTATCTCAAATAAATAAACTCTTTTTTTAAAACAAACTACTACTAATAATAATAACCAATCCCTAGCTGCCTTGCCAAGAGCCACTGCTGAGGACCTCCTTCCTTGCCAACAGAAGGCAGACCAGTCAAGTTCAGGGTCCCGGCCACCAGGGGCTGCAGAACAGGCTCTCCAAGCTTGAATTAGTCCTGACACGAACCAATCAGGAGCATCCCAGTGCTCCTTGCCTGTGATTGGGCTCGGGTCAACCATGTGACCAAGCTCTAACCAATAGAAGAAGAGGATATGCCATAAAAGCGTTTCTGGGTGGCGTTTTCACTGCAGACAAGGAGCAAAGCAAGGTGGGGCAGAGGGCTTTAGGGGCCAGATTTTCTTGCGCCTACTTGCACTGCCCCGAGTCTAGCCACCACCCGCACCACTGCGTGGAAATAAGCCCCAGGATCAAAAACACCCTGAGGACGGCAGAACAGAAAAATGGAAAGAACTCAGTTCTGAATTGTTGGATAACCTTGGAATCATCATGTGAGATGATTCATAAACATACTAAATGTTTATGATACTGTTAGCTGGGTCTTTTGCTTCTGGCATCGAATATATCTCAACTGATAGAATCCTATAGGAAGCCTCGCTTCTAAGAGTCTGGGATCTTCCTAACACCTTAATACCAAAAGATAAATGTGTCAAACCGTAGGGACCAGCGCCAGCAAGTCAGTGAGAGGACAGGTGACCAGAACCTTCATAATGACTTCCTGTCAAACACCAGTCTGTTCCCAACCCTGTATCTCCCCACCCTGACTGCAGCCTGCTCCAACAGAGGGTAAACAGCTGAGATCCCATAAAACAGATTCATGAGGTAGAAATGGGGGCTCCATGGCCACCCAAGAAGAGCAACACAAGCCAGGATTCCAAGGACCTTACACATTTCTCTCTTCTGCTTTAGCAATTCATAACTACCAGCTGCTAAAAGGCCTCCCCAAATTTAGACTTTAAATAAACTGACTCATGAATCTCTAAGACTTGGGGAAGGAAAATTTTCAAAGCAATTTGTTCGGGAATGGAAGCTGGTGAGCGGCATAAGTGGCAGATAATAGGCAGTACATAAATCATCTTGCTAAAGAAATGAATTTCATGAAAGGCTCTCTATCCTCAGAAAACAGACATATAAGAATTGAGAACATCATCCAAGTAGAAAGAAATCTCTCTGCTATTTGCTTGTGAATTTATTCTTCAAGACCTAGTCTTCTGAAACTACCTAAGCATTAAAAATAATTACTTGAATATGTATATATGAAAAGTTAAGTTAGAAAAAAATCCAGGTAACACTATACATACACACACATATACATATATACGTGTGTGTGTGTCTGTATTCCAAACACAAGTGCAAAGGTGCTCAATGAAAAGACAAAAAGTGAATCTGAGTACATAAAGATCCTTAAGATTTGTTTTAATGATGTTGTCTTTTTAATGACATTGAGGGTATATGTCTGTCTTTTAATGACGTTGTTTAATTAAGCTGTTAACGCATATATGAATATTTCCAAACAACTCCAGTATCTGAAACTATAACTTTACCAAAACCACTTGATGACCATCTTACTCTCATTAAGCTCAATCCCACAAATATCTGAGGGTCACCTGCATACCAGGTGCACTGCTGACCTGTAGAGAATTCAGCGATGTTTCAGACACCACCCAGGTGGCACTGGATTCTTTCTAGAACCCAGGAAATAAGGGAGAGTGGGAAGGAGAACAGATTTACCCTTCCAAGAAAAGGGTAATCTAATGAGAAAACAAGGGCATAGAGGGGCAGTAAATAAGCAAGTATTTACCTTAAGGCACACAAAGATTAAAGGGATATGAATTGGCAGAGGACTTTAAAAGAGAAAGATCTCGTTAAGTGGAGAATTTCAGAGAAGACTTCATGAGAGAGGTGTCATTGGAAACAGAGTCTTAAGGACGGGAATTACGCAAGTGACCCACTGGAGCTGCGTTTTAGGGAAGCGATTCCAGGAGCAGACTGGCGGTGAGAAGGGCTGGGGCTGGAGAAGGGGGAATGGAGGAGGCCTCTGCACAAACTCAGGCAGAAGTATGGAGTGTAGACCCAGGGCTGGCGGCCCGGCTGCCACACACGAGGCAGCTCTGCAAACATTTGTTAAGCTGAATTGGACTTCTTATGGGAACAGCCTGGGCCTGATTTTTTCCCCTGTAGTTTGGACAGGTTCCTAATGCATGTTAGGCGCTCAAGAATGATGCAGAGTGTCCAAGAGGAGCACTTCCTGCCTGTCTTCCTCTAAGAGTGGTTGGATCAGGAGGCAGAGAGACGAAAAGCCCTCAAAATCAAGAGCCCTCCCTCTACCCATTCCCAAGGAAGAATGTTCCTTCTCCGGAGGAAGAAGCTCAGGGAAGTACACGAGTTCAGCAAAGATCCAAGAACAAACGAAAACCTCATGGGCTTGATAAGAGAAAAACATCTAGAGTCCTCTATACTCTTACAGAAGAAAAGCCATAGTACGTTGGTCCAAAAAATTAACAAAAACCCCCACATACCCACATAACCAACATAAAACAAGACTCAGGGAAAAGTACAAATAAATTAAGTACAATGGGACGAAAGGCTGAGTCTGTGTGAGGACACCCTTGCTCTTAGGAAGGACACACTTGAAGAACTCACACAGCAAAGGGACGTGATGCTCCCCACGCACTCTCAAATGGATCAAAAAAAAATCTGTGTGTGTGTGTGTGTGTGTGTGTATGTACCTAAATGTGTGTGAGGTTAAATGTGTGCAGGTGTAAATGAGCATGCTATGTGTTCACATACATGCAGTAAGAATTATAAAGTAAATGGTGCAAAATATAGAGCATTGGTGAATTCGGGTGAAGGGCATATAGAAGTTTCTTATACTACTGTTGCAAGTTTCTGTAAGTCTGAAATAATAGCAAAGCAAATAGTTACAAGAATGAGGAAGCAATTAAATGCTGATAAGATCTTTAAAAAATTGCTGTTAAGTGAAAAAAGAAAAATCCATGCAGAATGGAAGGTATGGAATGTTACCATGTGGGTCAGAGGAAAAGGGGGGAAAGATATATGTGTGTGTAATGTAGACAGATTTATAGATACACACCCACGCTCGTGCAGTCACTTGTGTGTAATACTCCCGTAAATGACTCACAAGAAACTGGAAACATCACAGAGCTTCTCTTTGGGGAAGAAAGAGGTAGCTAGGAGCTGGGCGGAAGGGAAGCTTTTCATTATAAACTCTTATATACATACTCTGAATTTTGAACCATGTGAATATATTCCCTAGTCAAATACGGAAATAAAATGACCTTTAAAAATGATAGAGGAAAATAAGAGTGCAAGCATATGGTTTGGGGTAACTTAGACCAGGGAAACACAGCAAACGGGATGAAAGCCACTTGGCAGGGTCCTGCCCAGATGTGACCCCACGGGCCGCTGTGCTTGGACAGCTGCCTGTTTAGAAAGGGCTCGTTCCAGACAAGTAGAGCTGGGGGCTTGGAAAAGCACGTTCTATCAAGTTTCAGCCTAAACTGGATAGAAATTTCCCCTAAAATAAATGACGTAACTTACAACAGACAATCCCCCAAAGTCCTGTTCCCCGAGCCCATAGTCCTCGTTCTAAGATTTAATCATCTGACACATGGGACATCTGTCCGCTTCTGACTGCCACAATCTGCTAATAAGCCCTGGTGAACAGGATGGAAACCCATTCTTCAGCAGGACAGCCCCGAAGATAAACAGCACCCACCTGACTCCATTGGTGGCCACCTTCCCTTGGAAATAACAGCCAGCAAGCCAGCCAGGGGTTGTGTCACTCAACTAAAGCCACTCCTGGATCTATGCAGTATGTAAGAGTTTCTGAGATTATCGTACATGGATTCCAGCGCCGGCAAGTTGGAATGGGGAAATGGACCTTCTTGCCAGTCTAACGGTAAACTTCTGGTAAATTTCATGAGGACTGAATAAGTTCAAAGCAAACAGTAGTAAGATAAGAGGATACACTGTCCAGAGAAGACAGGGTGAGAAGGTGGAGAGCTCACTGGGCTTTCTGGCTGTCGGAACACCAGGCAAGGGACCCCACAGGACCTCTCTCTCCCTTCAGGAAACCCATGGCTCCTCTGAGCCACGATCTCAGCTCCAGTCTAGTGCTTTGGGCTGCCTGCCCCATGAACTGCAATCAGAAAATTAATTGATTGATGCATCTAAACAGGAACGGGGGTGAGTCAGAAAACAGGGTACAAGTTCAGTAAAAGAGGGTCCTCCTCCCGCAGAAATGAAAGACAACAGCTCCCGGTCTAGTAGAAGGAGACATCGTTAGAATGCACTTGTGCCCTTTGCCTGGCGTGTGGCTCCACGCTTGAAGAAGCCACATACACCTGCAGGGGACATACCCTAACAGATGAGCGGCAGCAGAGACGGCAGCCGAGATGGAAGGTAGCCAGAAATGTCGACAGCACCTCACCATCAGAAACCAGGATTCCAGCCCCACCCCCACCGACAGGCTGCACTATGGGGCTGCCACTTAACTGCTGAGACTCGGTTGCCTCATCCATAAAACAGACTTCACAACTGCTGTAACCAATTAATTGAAGCAGGGGAAGCTGAACGCGCCGAGCACGTGCCTGCCAAGTCACAGACCCTTGGCCAACAAGGCGGGTCGCTCCCGTCAGTCTACCTGAGGCTCCCTACAGAAAGCTCTGTTGCAGGTTGGATTGTTGAGGTCCTAAGCCCCCAGGGACTTAGATTGTGACCTGGTATGAAAAAGGACCAGTGCAGACGTAATTAGTGAAGATGAGGTCACACCAGAGGATGGTGGGCTCCAAATTCTGTATGATGGGTGCTCTTATAGCACCACAGACATGGAGGAAGAAGCCACGGAAAGCCACGGAGACACAGGACTCTAGAGGCCCAGATCGGAGAGATGCACCTACACGCCCAGCCACTCCCAGGATTGCCACTCCCACTAGAAGCCAGCAAGAGGCCAGAACAGACCGCCTCCCAGAACTTCCAGAAGGATCCAAGCCTGCCGACAACTTGACTCTGGTCTTCTAGTGAGAGACTAAGTCGTTGCTGTAAGGTGCCCAGTTCATGGTGCTGTTAGGGCAGCTCAGGAGATGGTTAGCTCCTCTTCTCCTCCCGCTCTTTTAAGGAGAAATGAAATTCCTGAGTCCCCTGAAGAAATCAGACGTTCTTACTAATACAAATAATGTACCGGGAAAGGCGATCTCCAATAATGAGCCTTAGCAGAAAAAAGTAATATGAGGAACAGGAGTGTTTTCCTAGTTCCCTTTTTTTTTTTTTTTCCTTTTCTCTCCTCTTCCTCCCTGCCCCTCTCCTACTGGGGGCAGCCACCGTTTGGGGTTCCTCACACTTCCCAGAGGCAGGAAGACACAGCTGAAGAATGACCTCGTGCTCTGCAGAAGGTCAGGACCACGAAGCCCACCACTGCAAAGGCTCAATCGCACTCCACACGCAGCCCACCTCCCAGGAAACCCCA
Source organism: Spilogale gracilis (assembly GCA_004023965.1). Classification (NCBI taxonomy): domain Eukaryota; kingdom Metazoa; phylum Chordata; class Mammalia; order Carnivora; family Mephitidae; genus Spilogale; species Spilogale gracilis. The sequence continues at coordinate 11,177 of PITA01025968.1, forward strand.
GAACATGACCCCTCAGGAAGGCTACTGGCCACATTGGGGCAGGAAAGGCACTAGGTTTTTTTTAATACAGTCTGCTAACCATAAAAGACAGGTCAAGCAGGACGGAAAGAAGAGAGGGCCAGAGTCAATCCAACACAGGAAATCAATTTCTAGACATCTGTGGGGCTAGAAGGAAGCAAAGTGATGCCTGAGTCTGACTCACCCAACCAGAGTCCCCCAAGCCCACGCCCTTCCTGAGGCCTTTTGTCTCTACCTATGCTCTGGTCTGAACGTTTGTGGCCTTCAAAATTCCTATGTTGACATCCTAAGACCTGATGTGATAGAATTGGGAAATGGGGCCACTGGGAGGTGCTCAGGTCAGGAGGCTGGAGCCCCCAGGAATGGGATGAGTGCTCTTACAAGAGACCCTGCAGAGCTCCCTGCCCCTTCCACCACATGAGGACAGAGCCAGCAGCGAATTCATCAGAACCTGACCATGCCAGCCCCCCAATCTCGGACTGGTGGCCTACAGAACCGAGAAACAAGCATCTGTTGCTTTTAAGCCAACGACAGCAGCCCAAACGGGCCAAGCCAAACTGCTGTTCCATCAGCACAAAACTGGCATTCTCGCTGGAATCCACAAAACCCACAAAGTGGTTTCTTCCCTGTTACAAAGAAGCCATTGGTTGGCATACATGCGTCCAACGGGCTGTATGCCCAGTTACCAGCCCTGGTAAAATTCGACTGGAGGAGGGCTCACTAAGAGTGACCACCACAGGGGCGCCGAGGTGGCTCAATCGGGTAAGTGTCTGCCTTCGGCTCAGGTCATGATCTCAGGGTCCTGGGATCGAGCCCTGCATCAGGTTCAGCAGGGAGTTGGATTCTCAAACCCCTATCCCTCCCCTCTCCTGCTCATGCTCTCACTTTCTCAAATAAAGTCTTTAAAAAAAAAAAAAAAAAAAAAAAGAGTGACCACTATACAGGTGGCATTGGACATCATTTTAGCCTCCCTAGATTTTCCGGCTTTCACCAAGATGTTTGGAGCCTCAAGGGAAATTACCAGGGTCAGGAATGTACCTGCAGAATTAATGATGGCAGGGCTGGTTCCAATAACAAGATTACCAAACCGTCAACCAGGGGACATACCTCAAAGAACAGTGAAGGCAGACATACCAGAGAGGACACCTGAGGACCCACTCCCTGCCAGGAAGGCAGCAATTTAAGAAGGCACCAGTCTTTATCTCCACCAGGAGCAGCACTACCCGCTGATGCCCGCTGAATCCAGGGCAGAACCAAGCCCCAGGGCACAAGACAGAAGGAAGAGTAGAATTTCAGCTGGAGAAAAGAGGAAACCGTGATGCTGAGATAAATGGGGTCAGGTGGGTTCTAGAAGTTTCTGCTCCATTCAGGAAGCTGCCTTAAGATGTTTTTTGTCCAGATCATCTGTCTTCGGTTTCCTGATTGACCCTGGAGGGCAGCCTTGAATGCATTCCACAGTTTCCCTGTATACTCAGATCCTAATTATTCAAGGATTGCTAATATAAGTGGTGGAACTCTCCGACGTGGGCCACCTGCCATTTCTTGGCTTAGCAGCATCTCCAGCAAAGGGAGGGCAAAGGAAGTTTCAGGAGAGGCAATCAGTCAGGCAAGGAACCTCCCAGTCAAACCTCTTAGCGGAGTTAAGATGACGGGACTCATCTTGGCAGCAGTCGATTCCAAAAAGGGGGAAAAATTGTAAACGACAAAGACAAATTCTCAGAAAGGAGAGCCCTGCAATCTTGGAATTAGAGAATTACATTACTAGAGATCATCTGGATTCTCTGCTCGTTTTACAGATATGAAAACTCGGGCACTGAGAATGAGCCAAAAATTACAAAATGGTTCCTGTTAATGGGTTGACCGGGCTATTGGTCCTCAGTGGGACACTCCCCGTGCCGCCCTCCTGCAATCATAAACAGATAGGTACACCAGGAGGCCTACTCAGAGCTCGGCCCTATGCCAGGTGAGTTTTCAAAACAAAATGAACATAGCAACAGGCTCTGCTAGCTGTGGTCCACTCCAAATACGAGAGTCCAGTCCTGATCACATGCATTCAAGGAGTGAAGGAATTAAATCAACTACACGGAAAAGCTGGCTACGTCACTCCCACTGTTCCCAGTGCTCCCCAGAGTGCCTGCCCTCGCCCTGTCGGACGCACTGATCTGCTCTGCTGAGTTTGGGTAGTGTGAACTACCCTCTGGACGAGCAACTCCACATATCACCCCTCAAAGGACTGATCCCAGGCTCTGATAAACACAGGTTCACTGAGCATGAAGCAACTGTCAAGGGTGACCCAAGGGCCCCCACATGGGAGGAGCACCAGCTTGGGACTTTCCATGTCATCTGACTCATGAGTGTATCTCTTGCCTGCCCCCCATCCCAAGTCTCCAGGAGGCCATATTTCCATGTTAGTGGCCCTGGGGACTTGCCAGTACGGAACAGGATTAAGCTAGCACATGGCGTAGAACTTTGGGAAGAACATACAGGAAGAGTTTAAACCGGCTGCTCCGTGAAAGAACACACCTGGGGCCAAGGTGCTGGAGTGCTGATGTCTTCTCAAGGATCAGATGTGAGGGCCCAATTATGGCCCCTTCCAATACTGAAACTCAAAGGATGATTCAATACGCTGAATCCTCCAGGAAGTCTAATGTAGGAGCTGGCACCAGCGTGTCCACTTTCCAGAGTGGATCTTTAATGCTTATCAGGTATGACTCACATGGCTTAAAGATTCACTGTCTCTCCTCTCACACAAGGCCCAGTGTGCCAGTGAACAAAGGCCTCAATCTTCCAAAGGAAGCATGACCTCTTTTCAAGTGAGACCAGAGTGAGCTGACGGTTGGCCCGTTGTCGGTCTTGACTTGCTAGCAGAATTACAGGTTCCTGCTTGCCTACAAATGCCTACACAGCAACCTACACGAGATTACCACAGAGCCCCATTCAGACCATCGATGAGCCTGACCTTAATTGCATTTGCAGGTGACGAGAGGCCTGACTTTAACCTCAAGGAGATGCAAGCAAGATGCATATCCAGAAGGGTGGGCATGTCAGCTTAGGGCAAAGAATCTAATCCTTTGGGGTCACTCATTCACCTTATACTCTTCAAAGAGGGGCTGTCACTGTCAGAAAGAAGGTAGCTCTGATGGGGGATTTCTCTACCTGCCTCTCAGGAGCCACTCTGAGAATAGTGTCCCCATCCCTCCAAGTTCAAAAATGCCAATTGGAAGAAACGAAAGCAGTATGGGTGGCTGGGATCTACGTCCCTCCTCTGCTAGTTTTTCGAAGACTTCGACACAAAAACTTCCAAAGCTGGGAAACCTCCTACTTCCTCAGTTAGCTCAAACCACTGGATGTAAAGCTAGTTCTCCCTGGGAGCGTCTCTGGGATCAAAAGGAGCTGATAAGTTCTGCAGAGGAGAACATATGCAGGAACCCATTTTGGCCACCCTCTGCCCAGAGCCGGAGTGATCCTTGCTTCTTCAGATGTTAAAGGAGCACTCCTGAGCCTGCATCACTCACTGGATCTGACATTGTGTTCATAACCACTCTTCTGTCCACAAAGGAAAATTCCAGGATCCCTAACTCCTCTCCCCAGAAGCTGAGGACTTGTGGTCTGCTCAACAGATACTCCTTCCCTGACACAGCAAGACAGGAATGATGCCTCTTAAGAGAAATTAGTGAGTTATCTTTGAAAAAAAATGTTGTTAGTCTTGACAGGCCAGCACTGAAGATTTTGGAAATACTGAAAAATAAAAAGAAATGGTGCCCACCGAAAAAAGGACCCAGGATACAGAAGGAACAGGGATGTGGGAGCCTGAGGCAGTATCCCCCGGTAGAGAGCTGGGAACCAACCAATCACAGCTCATTCAGAGTCAGGTGATGTCAAGGCCAAGCGAGGTACTTAACCACTCAGCCTCATTTGTCATGAGATCATGAATCCACCACACAGTGTTGCCATAAGGATTCAACATAATTCATGCAAAGAGGTACTATTTTTTTATTTTTTTATTTTTCAGAGAGAGGGAGAGCACGAGCAGGGGGAGGGGCAGAGGGAGAAGCAGGCTCTGGCTGAGCATAGAGCCCAATGTGGGGCTCAATCACAGGACCCTAGGATTATGACCTAAGCTGAAGGTAGACACTTAACCGACTGAGCCACCCAGGTGCCCAAGACATACTACTGTCAGCATAATGAGAATACAAGATGAAGATGTACAAATGTTAGAAGGAAAGGAAAAGAACCGAGGTGATTTTAAAGCTAGAAGACCTGGCAAATGGATAGAAGCAAAGAGAGATCAAGGAAAAGAAGAAAAAGAAAGCTAAATGTATTCTTCTTAAGCCAAACTAACTGGTGCCATTAAAAATACCGGGAATTCCTGATCGAAAGATGATTGCTTCAGACAGACATACTCCAGAGCCAGAATCAGGAGAGCACTCGCTGTGCGTAGATATTGCAGAGAACTGTGAAAAACATCAGTGAATCAGCATTACCTTGTTAGAGGCTTAAAGCCTCTGAAGTTTTGAGCTGGAAAGATCTTCAGAGGTGACTATTCAGCTCCTTTTAAAAGCTGATGCCCACAATGGGAAACCATTGATTTGCTCAAGATCCCACAGCCAGTCCCAGACAGAGTTCGGATTACAACCCCAGGCATGATGACTACCCTGATGCTTTTCCCTCTAGCCCAGCCACTTCCCTTCCCCACAGGCATCCCCAGCTCCTCCTTCGGGACCTCTCCATTCCCACTCCCTTCCCTTCCTCCAGAGGGCGCTCCTGAAACCCACCCTGACTCACAAACACAGACACGCATCTTTGTGCGTGTGTGCGCGTGTGTGCACGTGTGCATGCCTCCGTATCTGTTTCATAATTGTGCTCAACTACACAGAACATAAAACTGATCATCTTAACCATGAGTAAATGGTTCAGTGGCCTGAAGTACACTCAACGTTGTGCAATAGCTCCCATCCATCTCCAGAACGCTTTTGGCTTTGCAACATAGAAACTCCATTCCCATTAAACACTGACTCCCCATTTCCTCCTCCCCTCCCCAGTCCCTGGCGACCCCCATTCTACTTCCTGTCTCTCTGAACTGGACTAGGGGCCTCACATAAATAGAATCATACGGTGTTTCTGTGTCTCCGGCTACCTTACTTCCCTTAGCATAATGTCCTCAAAGTTCATCCTTGTGCCAGAACTTCCTTCCTTTTTAGGACACCTAGGTGGCTCAGATGGTGAAGCGTCTTAGTTTCAGCTCAGGTCATGATTTCAGGGCAGTAAGATCGAGCCCCATGCTGGGCTCCAGATCCTCTCTCTCCCTCCTTCTCCCTCTGCCCTCCCTGCTTGTGTGCTCTGTCTCTAAAAAAAAAAAGGAAGAAAAAAAGACTTCCCTTCCTTTTTAAAGCTGAACAATAATATTCCATTGCACTGTATACATTTTATCCATCCACCTGTCCAGGGACACTTGACGTTGACTCCCTCTTTCGTCTGTTGTGAACGACGCTGCTACAAACACGGGGGGAGCAATACCTCTTCAAGTCTCTGCTTTCACCTCTTCTGTACATACATCCAGAAGCAGACTTGCTGGATCATTCGGTAATTCTATTTTTAACTTGTTTTGGTAGCACGTGTATCTTTTAAAAATTATATCATACTTCTCCCTAACTATAATTAATAGAAAAGCAAGTTTCCTTTTTTATACAATGAATATCATATTTTTTTTAAGATTTTATTTACTTGAGAGAGACCGAGATAGCAATAGAGAGCATGAGCAGAGAGGAGAGGGAGCTGAGCAGGGAGCCGGAAATGGGGATCGATCCCAGGACCCCAAGATCATGACCTGAGCCGAAGGCAGATACTAATGACTGAGCTACCCAGGCGTCCCTATCCAACTAAGATTTTATTTATTTTTTTTTAAAAGATTTTATTTATTTGATAGAGAAACACAGCCAGAGAGGGGACACAAGCAGGGGGAGTGAGAGAGGGAGAAGCAGGCTTCCCACCGAGCAGAGAACCTGATGTGGGGCTTGATCCTGGGTCTCCGGAATCATGACCTGAGCCGAAGGCAGTCGCTTAACCAACTGAGCCACCCAGGCACACCCGAACTAAGATTTTAAAACATGAGCTACATGCTAGGGCTTGGGCAGGGGACCAGCAATACAATCAATCAGAAGCTGAAGTCACCATCCGTTGTCTTGTTAGGGTTCACAGTCTACGGTAAGACAGACAGACGTGGGAAATATCTGTTTTGGCTCCATGGAGAGAGCCATGCAGGATCTTAGGGGACTGTGTGCCTCCCCCAGAAAGGCACAAAACAGAAATGTCCACATAGAAGTATGTCGTCATCCAGACCTGCCTCGGGCGCACCTGGGGGGCTCAGTCAGCTGAACATCTGACTCTTGATTTCAGCTCAGGCTGTGATCTCAGGGTCATGAGATCAAGCCCCACTTTGGGCTCTGCACTCAGTGGGCAGGCAGCTTGAGAGTCTCTCTCTCTCTCTCCCTCTGCCTCACCCCGGCTTGCACTCCAAGTAATAAATAAAATCTCAAAAAAAAAAAGACCTGACAAAGCAGAGAATGATGACAAAAAAAGACTTAGCAGGGAAGGGGTAGGGGGAACACTGAATCAAAAAGATAACTCTGAGCTCAAACGAAGAGGGGAACAGATACATGATAATAAAATTGATGCAGGCAGCAGCGCCTCTAACATCAATCATATTCTGGGAAGGCAAGGCAGAGCGGCCACGCCATGGCCGTGGTGGCGAGGCGGGTGTTAGGACTTCAACTGTGTCCCCCACAAATATATCTTGGAAGTCTTAACCCCGTAGCTGTGAATATGACCTTTGAAAATAGGGTCTGTGCAGACTGATCAAGAGAGGTCACATCAGATTAGGGTGGGCCCTCATCCAACAGCCGGTGTCATTATAAGAAGAAAAAATTTAGAGACAGAGACAGACCCAGAGGGAGAGCGTGTCAAGATGGAGGCAGGGGCTGAGGACAGGGCTCTCGGCGGGAGAATGCGAAGAATGCTGGGGTCACCTGATGCCAGAAAGAAGCAAGGAAGGCTTCCTTCCTAGAGCCTTTGAGGGAGCGTGATTCTGCCAACACCTTCATTTCAGACTCTAGCTTCCTGGACTGTGAGGGAATCAATCAATCTACCTCCAAGCCACCCAGGTCATGCCACTGTGTAACCACAGCCCTAGGACACCAGCCAGGGTGGAACGTGGGGAAAGCCCTGGACTGGGATTCCTGTGGTGGGAGCGAACAGAAAGACAGAGGACGAGACTTTCATCTCGAAATTTCAAACCAAATAAGCACGCAGGATCCAGGCCTGTTGACCTGAATCTCAGTTTCCAAACCTGCAGAATACGTCGGTGCCTCGGGCAGTATCAGTGATCCTAACCCTGAAGAGATCTGGGTTTCAACATTCCCAGGGTCTTTTTCAACTCACCTGGTGGGGCAGCTCGAGAGTCCCTACTGAAGGGCAATAGAGAAACTGCAGGCCTTAGGGGTGGGGCAGTTAGGGGAGCCAAAGGAGCAGAATGCTAGTAACTCACTCTGCTCCCCCTCCAATATGATGAACACATATTTCTAGTGCAGCTAGTGCCGGGTTGAGAGCCACCTTGGGGTGGGTGCAGGGGGAGGTCAGGGTAAGCCCAGGATTTGTTTAACCCACTAGGAGCATATTTGATGGAGATAAAGGATGGCGAGCACTCGGCAAGATTCCTCGGGACAGACACCAAGCCTCCGGCTGAGATGGACGTCACCCCAGTGAGAATTACCCACTTAGCCACCACCGCACCCCTTGCGTGTGCTGAGGGTAGGACCAGGCAGCCCCCTCTGCGCGTGACATGGAGGAGGGAAGGAGGGAATGGGACCCCCTCCCCGCGGCACCGAGGAACAAATCCAGCTCCCCCAGAGTCCTGCAAAGCCCCAGGGCCCACGTGAGTGCCAAGTCACCTGCCTGGCACAGGCACCACCTCCCACCCGCTCCACGGGCACCCAACTGTTCCAGCACCCGTCACCGCCTCCCCCGCCACTGTCAACACAAACGCCCACACCCAGGCAGGAAGCAAAAATAACCAGGCATCTCATAGCGATGGCTCATCCCCGTTCCCAGGGGAGCGGTGCCTCTCCCATTCCCCAGGGGGACCTCAGAGGAGAGAGCCCAGAACAGAGGACGGGATAGGAAAAGGGAGGGAAATGGGAAAGGAGGGGGAGGGGAGGGATGGGAGGGGCGGGGCGAGCACGGAGTGGGCGGGGCAATGAGGGGAGGGGTGAGGCAGGACTGGCAACCAAGCTCCAGATCCCAGAACCATCGTCCCCAGTGCTTTGTCTGAGGCATCAGAGGTTCATCTTTAAAGGGGACAAGAGTCAGGGCCTCTGCCCTTACAGGAGCGCTACCTGGCCCTCTCCCTCAGGAGGAACTATCTGGAATAGCAGGTCTTCGCGTGGGCAGGTTCCCGCGTACCTCTAGTCCTGCTCATTTGGTGGTGACTTGGCCTACCACCTCCGCCTACACCCTCCCCTCCAGGCCCCTCACCATCCCACGCGATGTGTTTCTCTCAGGCACGTAGAGGAGTGCCCCCGCAGGAAAGAGGGGGCACAGTCACCCTTCCATGTAACCCCGGCCCAGAACCAGCATCCTACGCAGGGTCCTCGGAGGATCTCCTAACCTGAGCGGTGGGATCAAGCCCTGGTACTGTGAATTCAGCTGTGTCCCCCAAAATGTGGATGTCCTAACCCCTCCTACCTGTGAATGTGACTTCGTTTGCGCAGGCTGCCCTCATGGGAGTTTAACAGAAATTAGTTTCTCAGAGTCTGGAGGTTGAAGTCCAGGACCATGGTGTTGGCAGGACGGGTTTCTCCTGGGGCACCGGGTGTGACAGCGTGTCCATGTTATCCACCTTTGTGTGTGTGTCCACATTTCCTCAGCTTATAAGAACACCAATCAGACTGGCTTCGGACCCCCGCTCACAGCCACCCTCTTAACTTAACCTCTTTAAACTCCCATCTCTAAAGGCAGTCCCTTTCTGAAGTGCTAGGAGGTTAAGGCTGCAACACATGACTGTGAGGGCTACACAATTAGCCCATGACAGTGACCTGTTGTGGAAACTACATTTTCTGATTTGGCCACTGCAGATGCAATTAGCTAAGGAGGATACTGAAGGGAATGGCCCCCAAGCGCACATGATCAGTGTCTTTGTAAGAAGGGCCAGAGACAACGGGGCGCCTGGGTGGCTCAGTTGGTTGGGCGACTGCCTTCGGCTCAGGTCATGATCCCGGAGACCCGGGATCAAGTCCCACATCGGGCTCCCTGCTCGGCAGGAAGCCTGCTTCTCCCTCTCTCAGTCCCCCTGCTTGTGTTCCCTCTCTAGCTGTGTTTCTGTCTGTCAAATAAATAAATAAAATATTTTTTTTAAAAAAAGGGCCAGAGAAAAGAGGAAAGAAGGCCATGTGGCTATGGAGGCAGAAACTGGAGTGACGTGCCTCCAGGGACACCAAGGACTGCCGACAACCTTGAATCCAGGAGAGGCTTGAACACAGTAGCCCTACAATCTTCAGGGGGAACAGGCAAACCCGACAACACCGACAGATCGTGGAGCTCTTGTCTCTAAAACTGGCAGCGAATATAGGTATGTCGTGTTAGCCCCCCCAGGGTGTGATAGCTTATTAACTAGCAACCCTAGGGAACTAAAGCCTAGAAGGCCCGCCTGAGCAGTTTCATTGAAACAGAAGGTTAGGGCCCCTGAAGCCACTTAGCAAAAGACAGAATGACTCAATCAAAATTATTAGCTTTTAATAAAATTCAGAAACTGATTTATAACATAGCGTAGAGGGTGATCATCAGCTCTGTCTCTACAGACAGAAGGCCTGGGCTCAAGTCCCCACTTGGTGGCTCACCAGCCACCGCCCTGCCCAAGTCATGCCCACAGGGCCTGCGTTTTTCCCCGGCTGTAAAAAAAAAAAAAGAGGGTAGTAATAATAATATCCAGCTACTACTATTATGAAAATCAAAAAAAAAATTTAAAAAATTTAAAAAAATTAAAAAAATAAAAAGAAAATCAAACCAGGTGCTATTAAAAAGCACCATGTGCAGGGCACACAGAGTACAAGCTACAACAGGATTCCATCAGTCCTAACAGAGTTCGGTCGCCAAGGCATGCTTCTCTCCGTCGTCTGGAACATCCCTAAACATCCTTCCTTGGGCTGCTCCCATCCTGAACCGATCACATGCAACCCCCAAATTTACCAAATTTCCCAGGCAGAGAAGGGCAAAAAGAAAAATTCAATAGTACTAATGAAATATTCCAAATTATTAAAATCCCAAGCCTAGGGTGCCTGGGTGGCTCAGTCAGTGAAACGGCTGCCTTTGGTTCTGGTCATATCATCGGGGTCCTGGGATCCAGTCCCCCATCGGGCTCCCTGCTCAGCACTTCTCCTTCTCCCACTGCCCCTCCCTTCTGCTCATGCTTGCTCACTCTCCTTCTCTCTCAAATAAATACGTAAAATCTTTTTTAAAAATTAAAAAACAAAAAATAAAATCCAAAGCCTATACCTGGCTGCTAGGACAAGGGGAAAATATTTTTAAGAAAATATAATCTGAGGGGCACCTGGGTGGCTCGGTCGGTTAGGCGTCCAACTCCTGATTTCTGCTCAGGTCATGATCAGAGTTGTGAGATTGAGCCCAGCACTGAGCTCTGCACTGGGCATGGAGCCTGCTTAAGATTCTCTCCCTCTGCTCCCCCCACCCTCCCTTCTCTGCTCCCTGTCCCCTACTCTCTCTCTCTTAGAAAAAGGAAGGGAGTGAAAGAGGGAGGGAGGGAGGGAGGAAGGCGGAAGGAGAGAGGGAAAGGAGGAAGGGAAGGAAGAAAGGAAGGAAGAGGGGAGAGAGAGAAGGAAGGAGGGAGAAAGGAAGAAAGGGAGGGAAGGAAGGAAGGGAAATTCTTTTTTTTTTTTAAGATTTTATTTATTTATTTGACAAAGAGAAACACAGCAAGAGAGGGAACATAAGCAAGAGGAGTGAGAGAGGGAGAAGCAGGTTTCCCGCAGAGCAGGGAACCCGATGCAGGGCTTGATCCCGGGACTCCAGAATCAGGACCTGAGCTGAAGGCAGACATTAACAACTGAGCCACCCAGGCGCCCCAAGGAAGGGAAATTCTAACCTGAGAATCCATCAGAAAGTGATGAGCAGAGACAACGGGGCACACAAGAGGCACCATCCCAGCCTCGTGGACACAGAGGAGAGGAGCAAGTCAGAGCCAGCGCTAAGAAATACCACATGGCAGGCGCCTGGGTGGCCCAGTGGGTTAAGCCTCTGCCTTTGGCTCAGGTCATGATCTCTCATCCTGGGATCGAGTCCCACATAGGGCTCTCCGCTCTGCGAGGAGCCTGCTTCCTCCTCTTTCTCTGCCTGCCTCTCTACTTATTTGTGATCTCTCTCTCTGCCAAATAAATAAATAAAATCTTTAAAAAGAAAAAAAAAAGAAATATCACATGGCAACCTGCTACAGACCCCCAGGTATGTAACACAAAAAATGTCTTACAAGACTCCTGCCTTCCTCATGTGGGGATGCACTGAAATTTCCCATTCTACTGCAATTTGTTAGAAGTTATCACAACAGCCCTAAATAAACGAACAAATGCCTTGTGACCCAGTTTGAAAACCATGGGCATGACCCTCTACAAGACTCTTCCTGCTCTTTTTCCCCCCAAAATACTGAACCTTAGAAACTAAATTCTAAAGAAAACTCTTAGCACTTCTTTTTCTTTTCGAAAGTCTACAATAATCTTCTCTAAACTCGGAGAACCTTGAATGTTCTAGAACAAACCACAAAAGCTTGGACTACGCAGGGATTCCAAAGGGCTAAGAGCTCTGTTATAAAAAGTTAGTAAAATCTAACGTTTGCTCTTGTTCATCACTCTTATCCTCTAGAAATTATTTCTGTTTAACAGTCATTTATACACGTGTGCCATACATATACAAATGCCTCGGGCCTCGGGCACTATTTTAAGCCTTCACAAATATGAACTCAATCTTCACAACAACCCTATGAGATACATGAACTGTATTATGCCCATTTTACAGATAAGGAAACAAAGACACTGAGAAGCCACTAGCCCAAAGCACCAACGTTAATGCCCAGGCAACTGAAACTAAGCTCCATGCTTTTACCCACTGGACCATACTGCTTTATGGTTTTGTTCTGGTTTTGGGTGTGTTTTCTTTTTTTTTAGAGAGAGAACATGAGTGCAAGCAGGAGAGAGG
>PITA01025969.1:0-23443 GCA_004023965.1 Spilogale gracilis
GCCTCAAAAATAGTCTTTTTCTTCCATAACCCAAGTTCTATTTTATCTCCTTTCTCAGACTCTCTTTGTGTTTGGGCTCTTCTTTCATATATACTTTTCTAACTGTAACTCTCATGCAACCTTATAATTATTTGTTCCTATGTCTGGCTTCCTTGCTAGACCGTGAGACCTTTTTTGGCCCAGGCCATATATTATTCATCTTTTTATTTCCAGGTGCCTACTGCAGTATTTAGCACCAAAGAGGCATCAGAGAAATGTTTCTTGGACCGAAATGCATGGGGGCTACAAGAACATGGGTGACTGAAAGTCTGATTTGCTGCTGAGGTTCCTGCCTGGTCTGTCTCATGCAGGAGACTCCATGAGGCCCTTATGTATGAATGACCACTTGAAATGTCTCAGGATTTCTGTGTGTTTAGTTGTCTCCTTTTATACAACTGGCTAATTACTATCCCTCACTGTCTATCGTGTAATGACATTACGGACTGGTCAGTGCCTTCTGCCCTACCTGAAGTTAACTCTAGAGATCTCTCAGCCCCTGTCTGAATTGATCAAAGTCCAAACTTTAAGAGAAAGAGTCCTTGATTTTGTTTCAAGCCATTTGTTCTTATTAGCTCTCCATGGTTCTTCCCAAATATTTTTCAACCCATCCTTCTTTGCAGCAGAAAATGAACATCTTCTGGGTTGGAGTGTTACTGTGTAGAAGTCATCTTCTCCGTGCTTGGCCCCAGAGTTTTGAATAGCAAGTGGTCCCCTCTGCACCCCTCCAGCCTGCAGGTGTGGGGGTTTGCTAGTTCATCACTGCATGGATTTGACAAGCATGGCTCCTGAAAAACTTGGATGTTCATCAAGATAGTAATAAATACTAAAGGTATAATGTGGTTCAGTGCATTATTTATTGATTCATGTTCATTCTTCTAACTTTCCAAACTGCTTTGAGGCAGGTCAGGTAATATTATAAAACAATGAACAAAAAATTAAAATAATTTTCAAAAGGAGAAAAACTTTAGCCAGAGCTCCTCGCTTTAAGAAGCCACAGATTCTACCTACTTGGAGACTGGGGGGGGGGAAACAAGATTGAGAGAAACTGAACAGTCTTTGTAACTTGTATTTTCTCCAGTTAAAATCAACTCAGTTTCTCCAGAGAAACTAACAACATCTTTAGGAGGACACCCCAGAGAAACTGTTTACTGAGTTCTTTGTGTTAAGGGGTTTTTAGAAACATTGGAAACATTTATTTAAGTGCTTTACCAGGAAAAGTACTAGGATTTCTAGATTTCTCTCTTCTTAGCCCTCAGTGAAAGCCAATGTTTAGTGTTAAAAATACTGTTTGGTAAAGACAGTTCTTGAGTGAGGGGAAAATAGGCTAAGCACTTAGGTTTTCTGATGAGTTAGCTTCACCAAAGGATGGATGGAGCTGGAAGAACTTTGAAATAGGCCTGCTAACATCTCGCAATCTATCAGTTTCTTATCCCAGCTAAATCATCTGACTTTTGAAAAATAAAAGACGTTACAGATCTCCTGTTTTGGAAAAAGTGGTAGGAATATTTACATAGGTGATTAAAGAAAACAGCTTATTTGATTCAAGTCATAATAAATTCCTTCTTTTGTCATGAAAATGAATGATGTCAGATATGGTTGGAATTACTGTTATGTTTTCTGTGGGATTTAATTGATTGTTAATCACCACTACAAACCATGTGAAGGGCGAACATGACACATGGAGCCTACTACCACACTTAAACAGAAAAACATACGTAGATGTTTAAAGGATGTACAATGTATCAGCTTTTTATTGCTGCTGTAAAAATTTGCTACAGACTTGGCAGCTTCAAACGCACAGTTCTGGATATCAGAGGTCTAAAATGGGTCTCAATAATATCAAGGTGTTGGCAGGGTTGCATTCTTTCTGGAAGCTCTAGGGGAGAATGTTTCCTTGTCTCTTCCGGGTTCTAGAGGTTTCCTGCCTTCCTTGGCTGTGGCCCCCTTTTGGCAATTATATCACTGCAATCTTTCCTCCCATCATCACATCTCTTGCCCTGATGGACTCCCCTGCCTCTCTCTTATATAAGGACCCTTGGGATTACACTGGACTCACTTAAATAGACTAATCAGTCACATCGGGAAAGTCTCTTTTACCATTCAGGCAACGCATTCAGAGGTTCTGGGTATTAAGATGTGGACATTTGAGGGGGGGCATTATTCAACCTGCCATATAGCATAAACACAGTAACTGCCACGGTCTTTATTTTTATTTATTTGTCTATCTATTGCTGGCCAGGGCCTTTATAAACATGGTCAAGTTGAAGTTTAATTTGCAAACTTTTCTTTTTTTTTTTTTTTTTTTTAAAGATTTTATTTATTTATTTGACAGAGAGAAACACAGCCAGAGAGGGAACACAAGCAGAGGGACCGAGAGGGGGAGAAGCAGGCCTCCCGCCGAGCAGAAAGCCCGATGTGGGGCTCGATCCCGGGTCTCCAGGATCATGACCTGAGCCGAAGGCAGTCGCCCAACCAACTGAGCCACTCAGGCGCCCCTAATTTGCAAACTTTTCATCTCTAAAATGGGACAGTCTCTAGCTGGGATGATGGTTATGAAGATTAAATAAAGTGAGTGTGCAAGCATTTACCATTCTACCCGGCACATAGTACATACTTCATAAATGTCAGCTGAACGAAAGTTTATAGTGTGTCAACAAAGGGAATTTTTAAAAAATTAACATAGAATGTTTTATTTGTTTCAGAGGTACAGGTCTGTGACTCATCAGTCTTACACAATTCACAGCACTCACCATAGCACATATACCCTCCCCAATGTCCATCACCCAGCTACCCATTCCTCCTACTCCCTTCCCCTCCGGTAACCCTCAGTTTGTCTCCTGAGATTAAAAGTACTTATGGTTTGTCTCCCTCTCTGGTTTTGTCCTGTTTCATTTTTCCCTCCCTTCCTCTATGCACTTCTGTCTTGTTTTTCAGACAGAAAGTTTTTATTCTTCTTTTATGTTGGTGCATATTTTCAAGAGAAAATAGGAAATGTGGCCAGCTAATACTAGCTTTCTGTCCCTTATTTGAGAAGTAATCATATGGTGAAATATCGTATGCTTTGGCATTATCTTCGATAAAACATAAGGGTGAAGACTTAAAAATAGAAAAATAGAAAATCTCAACAATTTTGGTAGAAATTACTTGTAACTATTTAACACCTTATTTTTATTTCTGGAACACTTTCCATTTGAAAAGCTCAAATTACTTGGGACATGTTAGCTAATTCTTTTTTTTTTTAAAGATTTTATTTATTTATTTGACAGAGAGAAACACAACCAGAGAGGGAACACAAGCAGGGGGACTGAGAGAGGGAGAAGCAGGCTTCCCACCGAGCAGGGAGCCCGATGTGGGACCCGATCCCGGGTCTCCAGGATCATGACCTGAGCTGAAAGCAGTCGCCCAACCAACTGAGCCACCCAGGCGCCCCATGTTAGCTAATTCTTATGGCAGCAGATGTATCTGGCCTGGTGAAGGAATAGGTAGTAGCAAGGAAGGGAAAAGGGGGAAATGGGGCAGGTGTGACAAGCTAAGGTTTGTGTTTGGAAGCAGTTCTTGGCAAAGGTGAAAATATTTTTAGGCAATCTTTTTCTTTTTTTTCCCTGCGAAAGTCTGTAATACTCTAAAATTTGCTCTATTCTTACAGCTTAGAAATAGAAACCTGGAAATAGAATGACTGCACTTTGGTAGTTATTGTGGGCTGGGAAGTGAAAGCCAAGAGTGGTGGTTCTAAAACTTTTACTTTGTGATTTCCATGCCTCACCCCCTCTGGCTTCCCTGAGCCCCAGAGGCACATAGCAACAATTTTCTGTTTCCTTCCACTCCTCCCCATCATACTCCCTCCCCACACCAAAACAGCTCTATTTAAACTTTTATTTGCATCACCACTGCCTGACAACAATTTAAAGTTCTATTGTGCTATTCTCTCTGACCAAATCTCAGCAGGTTTCAAACCTTGGTCAGAAGACGGTACTGGTGGAAGATCCAGGTGGCAAAGAAAACACATTTCTTCCTTTAAATCATTCATTTAACCACTTTTTTTTTAAAACCAAGGACTGTTTCAATAAGCTACTGGTGCTAGACATTAAAATATAGCAGTGAACAGCCTAGATATAGATTCTGCCTTCCTGAATCTTATGGTCTAGTGAAAGAGACAAATAATAAATAAGGAAACTAATATGTAAATTAGATAATTAAGGTTGCCATAAGTACTAAGAATGAAATAAACAGGGTACAAAGACAGACTGTAGTAGGAGATAGTTTAGAAGAGGTGGGGACTTGCTGGGGGCTGAGGAATGCAAGAAGGCTGTGTGACTGGAACATGGCAAGGTGGGGCAGGGTTTCATTAAATAGGCTGAGGAAGGTAGACACTTTTCAGTGATACTTACGACTTTAGATTTTAAGAACAATGGGAAGTCATGAGAGAGTTTTTAATGAGCGCAATACCTTGTTTGATTTACAGTTTAAAGATTACTCTGACTTCTGAGGTTTTAGGAAAGGCCCAGATTGTTAGAAGGGAGATCTTTCTGGGAAGGTTCCTCGTGAGAGGTGATGACGGCATGGACAATGCTGATGAACAGATTTGGGATGCTTTAGAGGTAGAGTTGGAAGGAGAAGCTGCCAGATTGGCTAGGGGGTTGAAGGAGAGAAAAGAAACTTAGGTGACCCTAAGGTTTGGCTTGAGCAGCTGGGTGACTGATGGTGCCGCCTACCAAAATGAGAAAGACAGATGGAGAAATGGATTGTGTGGAGGGAGAGTATTATGGATTTTTGGTCTAAGTCAGTAATTTAGAAGACTTTTAGAGCAGCCTATCTGATTTCCAAGGGGATATGTCATGTTAGCAGAAGATAGAGCTTAGAAGTATTAGAATATCAATGGCATTTAAAGCTATTGGACTGCATGAGCCCATTGAGGTAAGACAGAGAAGAGGATTCTGGGGCTTATACACTTCTAGAGGTCAGTTGGTGAAGGATGAACCAGTTAGGTCACCAAAACCACAAAAAATCATTCAAGAAGGAGGGAGTAATCTACTGTGTTAAGTGTAGCTGAGAGGACACTGAATTTGAGAACGAAGAGGGGACCACTGGCTCTGGCAAGATGGAACTGGTGGTGAATTCGGCTGGAGGCATCCCAGTGATGTGGTGGGGAGAGAAGCCGCTTTGTAAAAGCATGAATGGGAGGGGACGAAGTGAGGTGAACAGATATAGACACCAGTGTCTGCTCTTCCAGCCTTAGGGTCATTATGTGTTTGGAGTTTGTTGGATTGCCCTGGAGAAATCCTGGGGGATGGGCAATGGTATGGAAGAATGGAAGAATTTATGTTCCCCAGTATTTGTCATAAAACACTAATTCAAGGGTTTTCGTCAATATGTTTGTATTGGATGGTCTCTTCATTTTGTTTTTAGGGTGACAGGTGAATCTTGTCTTTAACCCTTTGTCTTCTCTCTTAACTTTTCCCATTTCTCCCTTGAATGAAATATTTGTTTACATGTTTACTCTGTATGCACTCTATACACATTGTTCTATACCTATTACAAACACTCTTGATTGCCTTTTAGTTCTTCCATTTTCCTCTCCTTTCATAAACCTAAATGACATTCTCTTTCTTGTGGTTATATCCCATGTGCCCATTACTTTTTCTTTTCCTGCCTTTTTTCTCTTGAGTTTTATGCAGAGTTACTTTGGCTAGGTAATTTTTGTACGTCCATTACATTGCTAAAACGGTCACATTTTCCCCAAATCAGAACACAGTGCTGGAAGAAGGTAGATATTCATGGAACAGATTGTAGGTGGTTGCTAACTCTAGGGTGAGTATTATGTTTGATTGGTTTTCTTTCAGTTAACTCCTGTTATTATGGTCAGTGATAAATTATACCTAAGACTAGACTAGACTGTAAGAAGTGGATAAGCGCATTCTGTGGGACATGGAAGAAAATCCAGTTTGCATAATGTAGTTGAGATTGCTGTGCCTTCTCATCTTCCCAGGAACACTTCTAGATTACATATATAAGTCTCCCTTGCAGTCATATGTGGCCATGACATTGAATTTAGGCCACTGGAATGAAAGTAGAAGTGATGAATGGATAAAGAAGATGTGGCGTGCATGCGCACACACCACACACACACACACACGCACACGCACACACACACACACACACACACACACACACTGGAGTATTACTCAGCCATAAAAAAGAATGAAATCTTGCCATTTGCATTGATGGAACTAGAGAGTATTATCCTAAGCAAAATAAGTCAGTCAGAGAAAAGCAAATACCATATGATTTCACTCATATGTGGAATTTAGGAAATAAAGCAAATTATCAAAGGGGAAAAAAAAGAGAGAAAGGCAAACCAAGAAACAGACTCTTAATTCTAGAGAACAAACTGATGGTTACCAGAGGGAAGGGATGGGGGGATGGTTTAAATGAATGATAGGGCTTAAGTAGTGCACTTGTGATGAGCAGTGCGTGTTGTGTGGCAGTGTCAAAGCACTACATTGTACACCTGAAACTAAAATTACGCTGCCTGTTAACTAACTAGAATTTTAAAAAATTTTTTAAAGATTTTATTTATTTATTTGACAGAGAGAGATCACAAATAGGCAGAGAGAGAGGAGGAAGCAGGCTCCCAGCCGAGCAGAGAGCCCGATGTGAGCCTTGATCCCAGGACTCCGAGATCATGACCTGAGCTGAAGGCAGAGGCTTTAATTCACTGAGCCACCAGGCGCCCAACTAACTAGAATTTAAATAAAAACTTTTAAAAATGAAAAGAATAGAAGCCAAATGAGCAACTTCCAGGCTTGACCTCTAAAAACTTCTAAAATGCTTTTCCATGTTCTCTCTTCCCTTGCCTTCCAAAAAGGTGCTCAGGATCCAACAATACATGCCAAAATTTTGGAGCTGGTATACCCATGAGATGAAAGGAGTCTGGGTATCTGAAGACCACATGGAAGGCAGTTTTATACCTAAAAACACACTCTTTGGACTTCACATGAGCAAAAATCAACTTAATAAGCCTTTGAGATTTTGAGGTCTGTTTGTTATAGTTGCTGATGTTACTGACTCTAAAACATATTCATTATGTGATTTTCACTCTGCCTCACTCTCTGGAGTGCCCTCTTCTCACTTTATCAAGTTTGACAGGTACTTTGATGAACTGTTTTCTATTTTTTTCTGACCATCTCAGCTTGAGGCAATCTCTCTCCAAATTTCTAGAGTGACTATTAGCTTTATAGTCTACTGGGTGAATAATGAAAAGATCCTAAGCTCTTAATACCTGTGTTACTTTGGATAAATTACTTAGCCTCCCTGAGGTCACTTTGCTTTTCCTGAAAAAAGGGCATAACAATAGTCCATGCCTCATAAAATTGTCATGAGATTTAGATGGAGCAAGAAATGCAGAGGACTTACAGCTTTATCTGGCATATAGTAAATACTATTATTAGGGTCAGTCTCCTGCCAGTTTAGTTTAATTCTGTATACTGAACTCCTAACAGTGTCAAGCACTGGGTTAGTGCGGTGGATATCACAGGGAGGGATATGCTGTTCTCACAGTTTCCTTAAGTGTAACATTTATTATGCACGAAAGCGACTTGTCTTCAGTGGCATTTATTAAGCATCTACTGTATACCACAGATTTCGCAATTTAATTTTGGGTACATGAACATGCCCCAAGGAGGTCAATTACTTTCCATGTCCCTATTAAGTCAGCAGATCAAATCAATTAACACCAATTTGAAGACTTGTTTAAGAATATGTTGGTTTCATGGGGTGCCTGGGTGGCTCAGTTGGTTAAGCGATGCCTTCTGCTCAGGTCGTGATCCCGGAGACCCGGGATCGAGCCCCACGTCGGGCTCCCTGCTCGGCGGGAAGCCTGCTTCCCCCTCTCTCACTCCCCCTGCTTGTGTTCCCTCTCTGGCTGTGTTTCTCTCTGTCAAAATAAATAAAATCTTAAAAAAAATATGTTGGTTTCTTCTCCAGAGCTGAATTCCCATAGATTTCAGGGATTAAAAAAACCCTCACCTCACAGGGCTACTGTGCAGATCAAATGGTAGAGCATGTAGAAGTGCTATGTACACTAGAAAGTGTAGAGCAAATGTTCATGAAGATGTCAACTTTCAGATCTTTAAAGTTCTTTTTTTAAAAGATTTTATTTATTTATTTGACAGAGAGAAACACAGCAAGAGAGGGAACACAAGAAGGGGGAGTGAGAGAGGGAGAAGCAGGCTTCCTGCTGAGCAGGGAGCCCGATGTGGGACTTGATCCCAGGTCTCTGGGATCATGACCTGAGCCGAAGGCAGTTGCTTAACCAACTGAACCACCCAGGCACCCCAGATCTTTAAAGCTCTTAAATGAAGTTTTTAAATTTGTATGATTTTCTCTCCAGGTTGAACACAAGGTTGTTTTAGGTGAGGTGTGCATTATTTACCATAAAATTTTATGGTTTAAATTTTTGCAGTATGTTTACCATGAAAACTGTTGACTCTTACCCTCTCTGCTGACTATCTGCAAAGTAGTACCCATATACGTGATGGGGGATTTGGCTATATTGGTTTCAAGAGGAGAAACTTGTTTAAGGCATGTTGCTAAGTGGAACATATATTTTAAAAACATATACTTAATTATCTGAGCAAAACTATCTTAAATTTTAAGCATCGGTTTCCAATGAATAATCTGACAGGAACAGAATGATTATTGAGCTCTTGGTCTTCTCAGTGCATCTGTACACACAGTGTTGAATAAGCTGTTAATCCTTCCATCTTTACATGATATTTTAGGGATGCTCATGGTGAGGTCATACATATCCATTTCTGTAGTGTTCTCCCACTCTACCCACTCACCATGTGTTCTGGTGCTGTGATATTTTTGTCCACTCTCATAGTACTCTCTCCTTGTTACCTTATTTCCCTCCCCCAAACCCTGGAAAAAGAAAGTTGATTCTTCATTTTTTTTCCCCACAAATTGAAAATGTGACAGATTAGGAAGGAGGGCATTGCTATTTTTTCTTCTCCACTCCAGGTTGGTGTCAAAATGACTCAGAGTAAACAGCCTGATATTCTGTAAAAACAATTCCTCAATTGAAGAAAAAAATATATCAATGAAAAGAAACAATGTTTGTTTTTCTGGAAGAGAATTTTTTTATATTCCCAACTTTCAGTTTCTGCTGTTACTGGCGTTTATGCAATTTAGGTCTGTAGCATTTTCTACAGGAAAAAATGATCAATTCATGCTTTTTACAATGATGTAACGTGTGATTTAAACTAAGATATATTTGTATTGGATGGAAATAAAGTTTCTTTATTGTTAGTTTAGCACCATGGACAGAGAAATGACTTTTTCCTCGCACTCTCTCTTCCCACTTTCTCAGTTAGCTAGCAATGACACATTCACCTATAAAGAACAGTTTCTGAAGTCCTCAGTTCACCTTACCCTTATGTTAAATAACTTCATGGCAGGTCTTACCTGGGACTACTGCCTCTTTGTGTTTACTATTCAAAAACAACATTCTAGGTATCATTTTTTTTTTCAGCTATAAGCAGTTTGAGATGATTTAGATTTCCATTTCATGAATTAACTATTATTCAAACTATATTCTCTAAATTAAAAAAAAATTTGGAATGATTATAGGTTCACAGGGACTGCAAAAGTGGTGCCTAACAATCCTGCATATCCTTTACCCAGTTTCCCCCAATGTTGGTAGGGTTGCAACATAAATTAACAGGATGTTCAGTTACATTGGAAATTCAGAAAAACAATGAATATTTATATTAGTATAAGTATTTTTAGTATATGTATGTCCCATCCAGTATTTGGGACAGACTTATACTAAAAAATGATATGTTGCTTATCTGAAATTCTAATTTAACTGGGGTTTTTTTGGGGGGGATCACTAGGTTCTATCTAGCTAGGGATGTAGAATCAGAGTATTGTATCTAAAAGTCACTTGGACTAGTTCTTTTTTGTTCAGTTATGATACCAACTGGATACATAGTTATGTTCATTCATGTCCTTTTACTTTTGAATATTTTAGGAATTGCTTTTAGATTTAATTTTGTTTTATAGAATATTTACATGGTTTTAAAGTCAAACTTTTTTTTTACAATTTTTTTATTTATTTGTTAGAGAGAGAGAGAGCACAAGCAGTGGGGGGTGGCAGGCAGAGGGAGAAGCAGACTCCCCGCTGAGCAGGGAGCCCGATGTGGGACTTGATCCCAGGACCCTGGGATCATGATCTGAGCCAAAGACAGACACTGAACTGACTGAGCCACCCAGGGGTCCCACTAAATTCAAACTTAAGTGAATATAATTTCAATGCATTTGTTCTCCAGACTAATTGAAATGAATTTGCTCATTTTCATATTTTTAAAAACAGATGCAATATCGCTTCCCTAGGTACCACCCTTTCATGACTATTTTATAAAATATCTTTTGGAAATAGAATGACAGAAATATAGGACAGAATGTCTGATAAAGACAGCCTGCCTGTATAACACTGGATGACCTTCTTTTGAATTGCTTTAGAACAAGTCACCTTGTGTTCGACCTAGAGACAAACTGGAATTTCATGCTAATTACCCTTCCAGTTCTTTTCATTTTGTACATGACTAAAAATATTTTCACAAAGTTCTTAAATGGAAAACTAACAAGGGAATTTTGCAAATGTAATCCTAATTAAGGTATTTAGATTTTATTTTAATTTTTTTTTCCATACAGGTGTTTTAAAATTAAGATCCTATGAGGCCCTGGCTGCTGCTGAGATGACAGTTGAATCTCCCTAGTGACCTCAGCATAAGCCAGCAAAACAACATGGGCAGACCTGAGGAGTAGCTTCTCAAACACGCCCTGCTGGGCTGCTGTTATTTTCAACAACTTTATGTAATTTTTATGTTTTGGAATTATGAAAATAATGAATGAATTGATATTTATTAAAAACAACTATCTGGAGTGGTGGGAATGAACTGTTATTCACTGTTAATGCAATTAAAATTTAAACATGAGTTGTTAGAACAAGTCCTTTAGATACTTATGAATATTTGGATTTTAATAAGACGAAGAGGACAGTTTAGTTCTAGCCAGTACTTACTATTATTATTTCAGGGGTACTTTTGTGTCTGTCTATTGTCTTGCCTTCGATATTTGCCTCTCTATCCTTTCTGAAAAGATAAACCTTAACTTTTGAAATGCAAGTATATTTTTTACCTTTCTGGTTTATTAAAACAATATATGCTCACTATACGTTGTTCTTTACAGGAATTATGGAACTGTGTCAGGGATTATTCTTTACACAATTTATTCAGAAAGGAAGTGAAAAAAGCCATCTAGGAGAAAGGGGGGAAAACAAGTAAGCAAGGACTGCATGTGTATATATATTCTATGTCTTCACAGACATTTTCATGGAGACCTAGAGAATGGTGTCTCTAGACAGGATTGTTAGCTAGATATCATTTAAAAATAGGTAGCTTAAATAGCTTTTAAAATAATTTAAATTTATTATTAAATCACATAAAAGAATGAATCCTGACAGGTAGGCATAAATGGCTATGAAATTGTATTCTTTTGCTTTGCCACAAACAAATCTTCAAGGAACTAAATTCGCCACAGGATAATTGTGGTTAAATTGCTTGGGCCTGGGTTCACCTGAAGCTTTTGTAGGACTGTAACAAAATATTTTGAAAGTATGGTCTAAATGTCTATGATTATGTAATAACACCAAACGGTGCGAGGGCATGAACATTATTTTGCTGTACCTTTACTCACACTTCTAATTGACAGCAACTTGTAGCTTGAGTCATTCTTATACGGCCTGTGTTCTGGCTTTATCTTCAGTTTTTTGCAACTGTTGTGGGCATGGCTGTGCAGGTAGCCAATATGGATTTACTGAGAACCTACAGGGTAGTCAATACTGTGTGTAGAGGCTGACCAAAACAGGAAGTGTAAGTTTTTTGAAGGTGATGATTTGCCAGAAATACAACCCCATAATTCCTGTGTGGACATGGGACAGAATGTTTCCAGTTTGGGTGCCTCCCATGGTTCTATTCCTATCATTTATTTAGTCATACACTAAGTTAACAGCATGGTTGTCAGGAATGAGGCTGCTGAAAAGAATTATAAATATGTATTCTTTTACTAGGGCTGCTGTAACAATGTACCACAAAAGTGGGTGGCTTCAACAATAGGAATTTATTGTCTCATAGTTCTGGAGGCTAGAAGTCTAAGATCAAGGTGTGGGCATGGCCACACTCCCTGTGAAGGCACTAGGGAAGAATCTGTTCTAGGGCTTCTCTCCTGGCTTCTGGCAGTTCCTTAGCTTCTGGAGCATAACTCTAGTTTTTTTGATGTATAATTGCCACATAACAGGGAAGATGGCAGAGGAGGACCACTCTAAGTTTGTGATAAAACTAGATAACACTCATATCAGCATAAATAAACCAGGAAATAATCCCCAAACTGGCAGAACAAACTCCACAACTAAAGGCAGGGAAGAGGCTACACCGAAGAAGGTAGGAAGGGTGAAGATGCAACCTGGGAGCACAACAGACTGTGGCTATCCATGGTGGAGTGGGAACCAATGGTGTAGAAAAAGGTGGAAAACAGAATCTCGCACCGGGGAACCCATGAGTGAGGAGGATGATTCACTATAACATTTGCCTTTGAAAGTGAGAGGGGCTGAATTCCATGAGTTCTTAAAACCAGGAGGACTAAAAAACTTGGAATTTAAAAAATCAGTGGGCTTAGTTCTGGAAGAGCCTGGAAAGCCTTAGGAAACACAGTCCATGCCCTTAAGAGATAGCATGACAAACAGCCCATATAGATACAGTGCAGAACCAGTAGTTTAAAAAATACCAGGGGCAGATAGGAGGGAGAATGATTTGCTCATCCTAGAACTTGGCCAGGAGAGACAGGGATCATGGGGAGACCCCTCCAGAAACAAAGGAGCTGACAGGCACCATTTCCCTCCCTGCACCAGCATAAGCAAAGGCCACCTGTGGGAACCAGTGGGGCAGCCACACTCCTTCCTTAACTTGCCTTAACCAAGCTCTTCCCCTGTGATTCGGTGAATCTGCCCTTCCCAGTCATGCTGTCCTGAGTCCCAGCTCTGTGGGCCCCTTCCCCAGAAGACCAGTACAAACCCTGCCAACACCACATCTCCTGACTTGTGCATTTTGTAAGACCTCAGTTCCAAAAGCTATGGGGGCAGGTCTCCATTCACAAGCTAACCACCCCACATCTTGCTGCCCAAGATAGGTAAAGAGAGCCTCTGCAAACAACTGGACTGAAGGAAAAAGAGGCCAAGACTCAACAGCAGAGCACAAGCAACACACTCACTAGAAGACACTCCCTGAAGTGCCAGTTCCTGGGGAATAGGGGACACAGCAATGCAGGGCACTATAGGACCTCTTCTTCATAAGGCTATTATTCTTTTTTTTAAGATTTTATTTATTTGACAGTGAGAAGCACAGCTAGAGAGGGAACACAAGCAGGGGGAGTGAGAAAGGGAGAAGCAGGCTTCCCGCTGAGCAGGGAGCCCGATGTGGGGCTTGATCCTGGGACTCCAGAATCATGACCTGAGCCGAAGGCAGTCACTTAACCAACTGAGCCACCTAGGCGCCCCTATTATTCTTTTTTATTAAAGATTTTATTTATTTATTTATTTGACACAGAGAGATCACAAGTAGGCAGAGAGAGGCAGAGAGAACAGAGGAAGCAGGCTCCCTGCTGAGCAGAGAGCCCAATGTGGGCCTCGATCCCAGGACCCTGAGATCACAACCTGAGCCGAAGGCAGAGGCTTTAACCCACTGAGCCACCCAGGCACCCTAAGGCTATTATTATTAAGAGCAAGAGAAGTAGCTGACTTTTCTAACACACAGAAACAGACATAGAAAGTCAGATAAAATGAAGAGACGGAGGAATATTTCCCAAATGAAAGGATAGGACCAAACCACAGCAAGAGACCCAAGCAAAATGGATATAAGTAATATGCCTGATAGAGAATTTAAATGAAGATACTCACTGGACTGGAGTGGAAGACATAAATGAGACCCTTAACACAGAGATAAAAAAGAATTAATCAGAGATCAAGAACACAGTAAATGAAATAAAAAATACACTTCATGGAATAAATAGCATGCTAGATGACAAAGAGGAATGAATTAATGACCTGGAAGACAGAGTAATGAAAAGTAACCAAGCTGAGCAAAGGAGAGGAAAGAAAATTATGCAGATTTAGAACAGTCTTAGGGAACTCAGTGACTTCATAAGGTATATTAACATCCACATTATAGGGATTTCTCTTTCTAGAGATAATGGGGCAGAAAATTTATTTGAAGAAATAATAGCTCAAAATTTCCCTAACCTGGGGAAAGAAACAAATATCTAGATCCAGGAGGCAAAGAGAACTCCCTGCTTCATTCAACCCAAGGATGTCCACACCAAGTCACATAATAATTAAAATGGCAAAAAGTAGGGATAAAGAAAATTTCAAAAGTAGCAAAAGTAAATAAGATAGTTATGTACAAGGGAAACCCCACTCCCCTATAAGGCTATTAGCTGATTCTTCAGCAGAAACTTTGCAGGCCACAAGAGCATTGCATGACATGTTCAAAGTGCTGAAAGGGAAGAATCTACAGGCAAAATTATTCTGTCCAGCAAGGCTATCATTCATTTAGAATAGAAGGAGAGATAGTTTCTCAAACAAAAACTAAAGGAATTCATGACCATTAAATCAGCCTCAGAAGAAATATTAAAGGGGACTCTGAGTGGAAAGGAAGACCATAAGGGAGAGTATGAAAATTAAAAAACAGAAAAGCAAAAAGAAAGATCAGAGACAATCTATAGAAACAACCACAAAACATGTAACAAAATGGGGAGGCCCACCTGGGTGGTTCAGTTGGTTAAGCATCTGGCTTTGGCTCTGGTCATGATCCCAGGGTCCTGGGATGGAGTCTCACAATGGGGGTCTTTGCTCAGAGAGGAGTCTGCTTCTCTGCTGCCTGCTGTTCCCCCTGCTTGTGCTTGCTTTCTCCCTCCCTCTTGCTATCTGTCTATCTTTCTATCTATCTATCTATCCATCTATCTCTTTGTATCATATAAATAAAATCTTAAAAAAGAGACAAAATGGGAATACATACCTATCAATAATTAATTTGAATGTAAATGCATTAATTGCTTCAATCAAAAGATAAAGGTGACAGAGTAGATAAAAAATAAGACCTATCTATATGCTGCCAATAAGAAGTTTATTTCAGACCAAAAGACACCTACAGATTGAAAGCCAGGGGTTAGAGAAACATTTATCATGCAAATGGGTGCCAAAAGAAAGCCAGGCTAACAATACTATTGAACAAAATGCACTT
This sequence comes from Spilogale gracilis, assembly GCA_004023965.1. Classification (NCBI taxonomy): domain Eukaryota; kingdom Metazoa; phylum Chordata; class Mammalia; order Carnivora; family Mephitidae; genus Spilogale; species Spilogale gracilis. The sequence goes on from PITA01025969.1 coordinate 15,396, forward strand.
TAAAAATGAAGACCGTAACAAGGGAAAAGAAGGACACTATGTAATAGTAAAGGGGACCATCCAACAAAAGGATACAACAGTTGTAAATATTGCGCATCCTGCACAGGAGCATCCAAATACATAAAATAGTTAATAACATACATAAATAATCCATAGGAATACCGTAATAGTAGGGGACTTTAACACCACACTTACATTGACAGACAGAGCATCCAAAAAGAAAGTCAACAAGGAAACAGGGGCTTTGAATGACACACTGGACCAGATGGATTTAACAGACGTAATCAGAACTTTCCATTCTAAAACAGCAGAACACACATTCCTTTCAAGCACACATGGAACAATTTCCAGAATAGATCACATTAGGACACAAAACAAGTCTCAACAAAGTAAAAAAACCAAAGTCATACCATGCATCTTTTTCTGACCACAACACTATGAAATAAAGACTCAACCACAAGAAAAAATCTGGAAAGAGCTCAAATACATGGAAGCTAAATAACATGGTATTAAACAATGAATGGGTCAACCAAGAAATTAAAGAAGAGATAAAAAATTATATGGAAACAAATGAAAATGAAAACACAACTGTCCAAAATCTTTGGGAAGAAGCAAATGCAGTTCTAAGAAGTTTATTTTTATGTTTTTATTTTTTAAAAAATTTTATTTATTTATTTGACAGAGAAAAACACAGATAGAGAGGGAACACAAGCAGGGGGAGTGAGAGAGGGAGAAGCAGGCTTCCTGCCGAGCAGGGAGCCCAGTGTGGGGCTCAATCCACGGACTCCAGGATCAGGACCTGAGCCGAAGGCAGAAGCTTAATGACTGAGCCACCCAGGCATCCCAGTTCTAAGAAGTTTAGAATAGTACATGCCTACCTCAAGAAGCAAGAAAAATTTCAAATAAACAGCTTAACCTTATACCTAAAGGAGCTAAAAAAAGAACAAAACCCAAACCCCAAACCTAGCAAATGGAATGAAATAATAAAGATTAGAACAGAAATAAATGATAGACAAACTAAAAACCAATAGAACAGATCAATGAAACCAGGAGCTATTTCTTTGAAAAGATCAAGAACATTGAAAAACCTCTATCAAGAGTCATAAAAAAGAAAGAGGGCTCAAGCAAAATTACTAATGAAAGGGGAGAAATAACAACAAATACCACAGAATTACAAATGATTGTGAGAGAATATTATGAAAACCTATATGGACACCTAGAAGAAATGGATAAATTCCTAGAAACATATAACCTACCAAAATTAAAGCAGGAAGAGACAGAAAATTTAAACAGACCAATCACTAGTAATGAAATTGGATCAGTCAGTTAAAATTTTCTAGAAAACCGGAGTCCAGGACCAGATGGCTTCACAAGTGAATTCTACCAGACATTTGAAGAAGAGCTCAAAGGATTCTAAAAAATAGAAGAGGAAGGAAAACTTCCAAATTCATTCTGTGAAGCCAGTACAACCTTGAGACCAAAAGCAGATAGAGATATAACAACAACAAAAAAAGAGAACTACGGGCCAATATCTCTCATGAATTACATGCACTGTTGGCGGGAATGTAAACTGGTGCAGCCACCGTGGAGAACAGTATGGAGGTTCTTCAAGAACCCATTTAGCTCACCCCTCAATAACCCTCCCCTCTGACAACTATCATTCTATTCTCTGTATTCACGAATTTCATTTTGTTTGTTCATTCATTTTGTTTTTTAGATTCCACATATAAGGAAAACCGTATGTTATTTGTCTTTCTCTGACTTATTTCTCTTAGCATAATGCCCTCTAGTTCCATCCATGTTGTCACAAAGAGAAAGATTTCCTTCTTTTTCATTGCTCTGTGTGTGTGTGTGTGTGTGTGTGTGTGTGTGTGTGTGTGTGTGAAGGAACGGGATTTTGGGGTAAAGCCAGTAAGACAGCTTTTTGGCTCTATCTACTGAAGAGGCATGAAGCAATAAATGTGCAGGGACACAGGTTCATGTCATACCCATGTGGCTGCTTAAGGAAAAGTGCTTTAATTTTTAATTGTGAATTTAATTAACATACTTATGAGACCAATATTACACGGGAAGAAAGAGAAGAGAGGGAGAAGAAGAAGGATGTAGGGAGAGGAAGAGGGAGGGAGGGAGAGGAAGAGGGAAGGAGGGAGAGAGAGACAACGATACTTTGAAAAATAGCTCTGCTCCTTAACCTACATATCCTGTCAGCAGCATTTAAAACTGGCTGTCCATCAGAAACACCTGGGGAGCTTTTAAAACACAGGGCGGAGGCATGGCTCAGTTCCACTCCCTGAGGCTGCTTTTTTTTAAAAAAAAATTATTTTGTTTTTAGTGTTCCAAGATTCATTGTTTATGCATCAATTAGTTTAGGGTGGGACCTGGATAGCTACAAGTTTGAGAACCTCCCGAGGTAATTCAAATGCACAGCCAGGATTGATATTCACCATTCTAGATCTGTGTTTCTTAAACATCCAGGAGCATATGAATCACCTGGAGATTTTGGTAAAATGCAGATTCTGATTCAGCAGGTATGGGGTGGGATCCAGAGTTAACATTGCTAACAAGCTCCCTAGAGATGCCCATGCTAGTATAAAATGATTGCATTATTGTGTTGCTATAAAAATTCATAGTAATTGCTGAGTACCTAGGTGATGGGGCTAGTCAGAAGTACTGCTTTCTCAGATACATTTAAATTGGTGGGGTATCAGGGGTAGCCCCAGTGTGGCGTCTATTGTCTCTTGGATTCTTGCGTACACAGAGTTGATTTTGCTCTTGTTCCTTGTGAAACTCACTGCACACACTGCTGGGATTCAGTGTGCTGGCCTCCTATTTGACTGATTGTCTCAGAGGCAGCCTTTTCCTGTTGGCTACTACTGAGATACTTAAGAACCTGGAATGAATTGTGTTAACTATCTTGTGATTGGATCCAGGGTATAAGAATTTGTATACTTGGCCCAGAAGGAGGCCTTTGCAGAAGACCAAACTGGCTGGTGAATTCAGCTGTGTAGACATCTCCTTCCCAGCTCCTGATTCTATAGAGGACTTTGGCCACCCCTTACTCCTTTATGGGGTCTTTTAGACAAAAGCCACTGGGTGGTGATTCAGAGCAGTCCTTTTCATTTTCACCCCTCACCAGTCCAAATGGGTAATGGGGTGCAATTCTGAGTAAGTCTAAACAGAGAAAGAGTGAATGGGACTGCATTATAGTGGATGGGCAGCTTAGACATTTGGGAACCCTTCAACTCCGACTGCTTAACATGAAACAAAGGAATTACACTAAATAATGTTTAATCATTATTTAAGTAAAGGTCATTACCATTTTCTCCTATGGTTCTTGTTTTAGTATCCTTTGTAGTATTTAGTGTTAGAAGCATTTGTTAACTTGACACTGATATACATACAATTTCAAATTTGAGTTAATTTCCATCTCTATAATGTTATTCCTTTGTGTCACACCCCCTACTAACTCCTCACACTCATACTCTTTGCTTTCCATGGGGGACAGGGCCCATTTTCCTCAAATCTTTCTTTCTTTCTTTTTTAAATAACAGTGCTCCTGGATAACTTTGATAGCAGTTCCCGTTCCTGAACTCTGCCAGCCATTTCCAGGAAGCACACAGACCAGGAACAACCCTCCACAGTGTCTATTTTCCCCTTGACTGATTCATAGCCAGATGTATATCTGCAGCTGACATTTAATAATACCAGAATGTTCTTATGAGGAGGAGGAGTAGGTGACTGCTTCTGGGGACATGACTCAGAGGTCTGGGGAAACCCTCCTTTCACCAAAATGCTTTTCTACCTTTTGTCTGATGCATGAAATTCTTGCAGGAGAATTCTTTTGGTTAAGAGTCTAGTTTCTTGTTAAATATTCTGGAAGAGGGAAACACTCAAAACCAAACTTTAACTGCACACGAATTACCTGGAGGATCTTGTTAAACTGCAGATTTGGTTTCAAGAGGACTAGGGTGGGGCCCTTGGGTCTGCATTCTTTTTTAAAAATTTTTTTGAGAGCGAGAGGAAATATTGAGAGAGCTCGAGCAGGGGAAAAAGCAGAGGAATAGGGACAAGCAGACTCTGCTGAGCATGGACCCTGATGTGGGGCAGGATCTTCCAACCCTGAGACCATGACCTGAGCCGAAATCAAGAGTCAGAAGGTCAGCCGACCCAGCCACCCAGGCATCCCCACATGGGTCAGCATTCTAATTAGATTCCAGGTAGGGTTGCTAGTAGGTAGTCCACACTTTGAGTGGCAAGGCCAGATCAGTGGTTCTCAAACTTGGCTGCACATTAGAATCTCCTGGAGAGTTTTTGTTTCATTTTGCTTTGTTTTGTTTTTACCAATCCAGAAGTCCATAGCATGCCCAAGACCGGATAAATGAGACTCTCTGGAGGTGGGACACAGATATAGTTTTTAACCGTTCCCAGGTGATTCCAATGTATAGCCACACTTGAGAACACGTGTTTCAAACCAGTGGTTCTGAACCCTAGCTGCTGATTAGTCATCAAGGGAGCTTTTAAAAAATACCAATGCTTGGATCTGCCCACGATCAATTAAATCTGTATTTTCGTTGGTAAGATTCAGGCATTAGTGCTTTCAAAAACACACTGAATGTTTTTAACCTGTGGTTAGGCTTGAGAACCACTGCTCTGTTAATCAGTCTTTTAAAAAAATATTTTATTTATTTGACAGAGAGAAACATAGCCAGAGAGGGAACACGAGCAGGGGGGAGTGAGAGAGGGAGAAGCAGGCTTCCCGCCGAGCAGGGAGCCCGATGTGGGGCTTGATCCCGGGTCTCGGGGATCATGACCTGAGCCGAAGGCAGTCACTCAACCAACTGAGCTACCCAGGCACCCCTGTTAATCAGTCTTTTAACTTCATGTGGATGACATCTCTTGTGGGCAAGATTTGGTGATGGCAGGAGGCATGGAAGCCGGAGATGGAAGGCTCAGAGAACTGGGGCCACTTGAAGGGCAGGAATGTGAAGAAAGCTATAAAATGGGGATGGTGGGGGAGCTGAGCATTTTATATACCATACAATTTTTCCAAGGGCTACCCTGGAGGGTGTTGGTATTAGAGAACTGAGAAGGTCTCATCATGCTATTGTCTTTTTGGGTAGTTGGCCTGAGTAGTGGGTAGAGTATGATGTCAAAGTTGTTCCTACTAACTCTTTGTAATTGTTCTCTGACTTAGATGCCTCAGCAAAAGTGACCAACTATTTCAGTTTGCCCAGAACTGTCGAGTTTCAGCACTTACTGTTCTGCCTCCCAGGAAAGAGCACATGCCTGGGCAAACTGGGATGGTTATTCACCCTAGCCTCACCAATGCAGCCATGGTCCCAATCTTGGTGTGTGGTCATCACATAGGAGCTGGCTATTTCTTCTGGTTAGTTGAAAGATAATTTGCCTCATTGACTTCTTAAGTGTATTTCATTCATTGTTGATGATGAAGGCTGGGCATTGTGAAGATGGTAGGAAATTTGGAGCAACTTGATCCTGAATGTATGACTTAAGCACAGTTTGGATAGTTTATCTTCACTCTTTCTTTCTTATTTTAAGACCTGTAGTGCCAAGACACACACATCACTGTTTGGTTTGCAGAGCATTGACCTAGATAGGTATGGAGACCAAATAAACTCCAAGAAGATGAGACAAAATCATGGTCTGTGCACATGAGCTCTAGTCTGACAGATGGACGTAACCTACTCAGAGAGATTTTCAAAGCATGTGGCTTGAATGAAGAATAATGTCATGCAAAACAGATATGCAAATCTTAAAAGGAGATCAAGTCAGAGTAAAATGTCACATCGAAGGAGGACGGGGTTAATCAGAAAAGACCTTTTTGAAGATGTGAATGTCACTTTATGAAATGAGGATAATGTCACTTTCTAAAACACAAAAAAGGCCAAAACCAGTAAAACTCACCGCAAAACAACTTAAAGTGCTCATTAAAGGGAGTAGGTAAAAACTAGATGATTCAATGTCCATGTTCTAGTTCACAGATTTTAATATATAATCTCTGAGATAATCACCCTCTCCACAATGGAAGTCTGGTTTTGTATGATCAAGCTGCTGGTACCTGTTTCCCTTGACATAGAAGTTATGGAATTCCTAACTGGAATTAGGATTTGGGGGTAGACTCTAAAGCAGTGGTTCTCACACTTGCCTATGTATTAGAATCATCTGGAAGACTTGTTAAAGAGAAACTGAGCCTCACGCCAGAATTTCCAAATTTGTAGGTCTGGGGTGGGGTCTGAAGATCTCCCTCCAGGTGATGCTGATGATGCTGGTCCAGATACCACACTTTGAGAAAGAATGAACTAGAAGAGCATTGTCCTTCAGTAATTTTATAGATGCAGTGATGGAGCTCTTCCTAGACAGAACTTGCCATTTAGGACATCTGGACTAAACCTGAAGAATGTAAAAGGGAAGAAGACCGGAAGTTGAGACAGCTAGATGTCTTCTGGGGAAACAAACTGAAAGCATCCTTATTTTTGTTGTGGCTACAATTATAGCTATCCTCTAAAAACATGGTGTTTCTGGATTTTATATATGTACAATTAAAGTGAACCTCCATTGTGGCTCAAAAATGAAGAACATCCTACTGTCTAGAATGAGTAAATAAATCTTGTTTTCTCTTGAGGGATGGCAGGGTCACTGAATTCTATTCTGAACATATACAATAGAATATGTCATAATGTCCACTCTCTGCCTTGACAGGGTCATCTTACTGCGTATTTCTTCACAGTTTTATGCCAGTGAGGTAATTTAATCAGCCACTCAGGCAACACTGGAAGATGAATGTCAATTAAAACTGTATATTTTGAATTAACACAAGATAGTTCTGTTTGCTTTCTTAGGTTAACTCAACTATAATGCCTAAAGTAAATGCTTCTGACTCCTGCAGGAGAAATTTAAGTAAGGCTTAGTGGATTTAGTTGGTGACTGATCCATCACCCATTTTCTCTTCCCAGTAGCACTCCAATTTTGTTCAGGTATCTGTAAGTCATTTATTTGGAAGATGATATCAGAAAACACTGTTCGAGAATGGAGAAATCAGAAGAGGGAAGGAAACCAATCAAGGGAACATTATCAAGCTCTACTATGGGGCTCAGGCCTGCTGGGGAAGTGTGATGATCTAGGGCATGCTGTTGGGAGACAATTCTCCATGATTTTCTACACAACTTGTGACAACTTTTGTCCTGTTCTAGGTTTTCAAGGATGTTTGCATTGCAAACAACCTTGGAATACAGAGATAATGTCTCAGCCCAGGCATACAGGGCAATTTTTTTTCCTGAATGTCCTTCTCTGGGACAAAGCTGGGCAGCTTGCTAGCAACCCCTTACAAGATTGGGGGTTTCTAAGCTTGGGATCCTTCAGCTATGACACAGACCCAGCTGTGTGCATAGCATCCACCTGGACCACTCCACATCACCCCCATGGGATTTGGTTATAAAGGGAAACAAATGGAAACATGAAGCTCATGCTGCCTGCTGTGCTGTCATAAAGTCATTTGTCTCTGGCCCAATAGACTCATGTCTTCTGTTGGCATCCGAGAAACTGTGGCAGGATAACTTGCTAGCTTACACGCTTGATAAAATCTTGAACCCTTCACAGTCCTTGACAGATGTCTCAGACTTGTTGGTTCTAAGGGATGATGAAGCTGGGGTATTTAAAAACCTTTAATCACTGGTCCAAGGAGGCAACAAATCTTCATTTCCAGATTTTGGCATGAATGGAGTGAGTGACCGGCAACTTTGGAGAAAGTACCCAAAGAGATGTAGACACTGCCTTTTATTTTTTTATTTTTATTTTTTTTTATTGTTACTAAAATTTTTTTTTCCAGTGTTCAAGATTCATTCCCCATTCCCCACACCCAGTGCTCCACGCTTTAGGTGTCCCCAGTACCCACCACCAGGCTCTCCCATCCCTCCACCCCCCTCCCTCCAAGTCCCTCAGTTTGTTTCTGTGTCCAAAGTCTCTGTCGTTTCGTTTCCCTCCCTAGATTACCCTAGTTCCCATTTACTTTCCTTCTCCCACTGTCCTCC